>JABUQX010051227.1:0-47522 GCA_015478945.1 Trachelipus rathkii
ATTTTTTAGAAGAAAAATTTATAATTAGAAAATAGATAATTTTAAAAAGTAAAAAATAATTATTTTCTAAAAACAAAAAATTAAAAATTAAAATTTAAATAAAAATATACAACTTAAAATGAAATATTTTAATTTAAAAAAGAAAAAAATTTTAAAGTAAATTTAAAATTAGAAGATAAAAAAATATTTGAAAAAAAAAAACATTTAAATAAAAAAAAAAATTTTAAACCAAAAATAAAATAAAAATAAAATAAAATAAAAATAATTTTGAAAAAAGTACAAAATTAAAAAAAAAATACAGTAAGAAATGAAATAAATTAAATTTTTTTTTAAATTTTAAAATAAGATAAAAAAATATAAATAAGAAATATTAAAAATAAAAAATAAAAAATAATTTTTTTTTCAAATTTTAAAATAAGATAAAAAATATAAATAATAAATAATAAAAATAAAAAATAAAAAAATAAACAAAATGAAAAATAAAAAATTAAATATAAAATAAGAAATAGAAAATAATAAAATAAAAGAAATAAAAATAAGAAACGGAACAAAGTAAAAATTCCAATTATAGTGAATTCGTTGTTTGCTAAATCCAATATTGGAATAGGACCAAAGACTAAATATTCTTTTAAATATATATATATTAATATATATTATTATTATATATATATATTTAATATATATATTTATTATATATTTTTATATATTATTATTATATATAGATATATAATATATAAATATAAAGAAATATTAAATATATATATATATATATATATATATATATATATATATATATATATATATATATATATATATATATATATATATATAATATATATATATTATATATCTATATAATAGTAAACTATACTAAGAAATGAGTTAATATTACATATATATATAATATTTATATAATATATATAATATATATATATCATATTATATATACTTATTATATTTTATATATAATATATACTACTGTATATATATATATTATATATATATATATATAATTTATTATTTATTTATTTATTTCACATATCACCCATTTCCTGCATTCCTGCAAGTGTGATGGTGGTAATAATTTACAATTATCACCGACCATCACGAGAAATGAGCCCAATATGGTAAGAAGGGTGTTTTCAGCCCTTGCCACCAGAGAAGAGAAATTCTAAAAACTTTCTTCAAATGACTCGACTGCTTCAAGAGAAATAGCATTCACCACGTAGATTAATAATAATTAATTGATATTTAAATTCTTCTTTTTATTTATATTTTGTTTTTAATATTCAAAATTACCCAAAAGAAATGAGGTTAAAATTTTTTGTTGCTCCTCCAATCCCATGATAGTCTATATAAAATTACATTTAAATGTATAAAATTTGTAAAAATTATGTTTAAAAAATGAATCTTAAAATTATTTTTTCGATGTAAGGAGATAGCAGTTACTCTAATCAAAAAAACATTTTCTCCTCAAAAAAGATGGTCAGACCACTTCTTAAGCACTCTTCAGACTTCGTTCTTCCCTCCAATAAATCATTTCAGACTTTGTCTTTCTTCTCTTTACAACATCTCTCTTCTGCCCTTCTCTTTTCGCATCCCCGCTGTTTCCACCCTTCCACAACTCGATGACGTCGAATCATAATATATATATAATATATTATAATATAGATAGATAATATATATATATATATAAATATATATATATTATATATATATATTATATATATATTAGTATAAAATATATAAATATATATAGTATATATATTTACTATATAATTCAGTATATATAATTATATATAATATATACTATATATTATATATTATAATAATATATATATATATATATATATATATATATATATATATATATATATATATATATATATATATATAATTGCGAGTTTCGCTCTTTGGAAATCTTAATTTGATAATAAATAAAAACACCAGGGCCCTAAACATCTTTATTCTTAGTTAATAGCAACGTTTCGGGAGTTATACCCCCATCATCAAGGCTATACAAAAATAACAATATTAAATACCAATATAAAGTGTAAAGAACAAAGAGTATATATATATATATATATAAAAAAAACATACATACATACATACATACATACATACATACATACATACATACATACATACACATATAACGAAATATAGATAAGTAATAATATATAATACATACACATAACAATATATAACGTAACCCATAATATATATAACATATAATACAAAATATAATTATATAAATATACATCATAGTTTATAATACTTAATAATTACATTATGATAATTATATATATAATAATTACTATATGATAATTACTATAATTATATATGATAATTACTATTACTATTTCAGGTTGGTTCATCGGTTCATAATAATGATTAGTAAGTATTAAAACTACATTATATAATTGCAAATTATGTTTTGGAATTTGTATTATGTTATATATATTATGTTTTATGATATGTATTACGTTATTTGTATGTGTTATATATTATTACCTATCATATTTTATTATATTATATGAGTATGTTTGTGTGTATGTATGTATGTTTAGAGCCCTGGTGCTTTTATTTATTATCATATATATATATATATATATATATATATATATTATATATATTTTGAAAAATTTTTAATATAAGACTTCAATAAATTATAAACTATTTCGATCTGAAAAAAATATAATATAATTTATTATAATATATATTTAATATGTTTTTTTTACCCTCTGGTATTTTATATAATAATATATATATATATATATATATATATATGTTTTAAATGCAGTTCTGAAAGAGTCTTCTTGTCCAAAATTCGGATTATTTTTATTTTACTAAATAATAATAATCAAGTTATTCTTCTTTCGTAATTATTATTATTATTATTATTATTATTATTATTATTATTATTATTATTATTATTATTATTATTATTATTATTATTATTATTATTATTATTATTATTATATTATTATAATTCTTAATTGATTTATTATTCATATATTATATTATTATTATTATTATTATTATTATTATTATTATTATTTATTATTATTATTATTATTATTATTATTATTATTATTATTTATATAAAAACACTCGGTAGCTCAGTGGTAAAGCACTCGCCAAATAAAGCGAGGGTCCCAGGTTTGCAACTGGATTGGGTGGGAGAATGTTAAGGGCTTTCTCTTCCTTGGGCTTTTGGCTTAAATCTGCTCGGGACGTTAATGATTACACCCCCTTCTTGGATGAGCTCTCCCTTTGGAACCCCGGTTGGGGTGTTATTTCAGGGTACAATGGGAAAGATATAATAAAAAATAAAGTAAGATAATATAGAAAATACGAAGATATATAAAATTAAATAAAGATGAAGAATAAAATATATATAAAGATATATATAATATAAAATATATAATATAGATGAACCCGTGTGGAAATTTCCCACTGGCGTGTGAGAATGGTGGTGGAGTGTGTATGAGAATGTACTGATGGGAAATCAGTGAAATAAGGTCCTCAAGTAGATAAAACTATACACATATAGCAGAATTAATGTGCACAACTACAATATAGCTAATAAGAAGGATATTATGCTTCACTGGGGGGCACGCCGCAGCCCTCACATGACCCGCATGGAGGCTAATAACAAAAGCGCAGAATATAGGCTCCAGACAAAGCTGTATGGCAAGCAGGTATAATAAGAAAAAAAAACATCCATAAAGAGCGAAAAAAGAAAAGGTAGACGAACTATGTGCACTACTAAACTGGGTCGCTCTCACACTAATACGTTGATTACAATTGCACTATATTACTCAAACGTATTCATAGCTTAGTCGATCAACAAATTACGCACTTGGGATGTAAAACTAGGATGCGCAATGAAAAAGAGATGAAGCGATCATCACAAGACAAAGATATCATCTATCTTATAAATAAGAATGTATGCACTAGAATTATATCATGGTAACAGTGTAGGAGATGTGAAATAAAACGACCAGAGATAGTAGTAGGACAATCCCACATAATACTAATCTGCTCTAACAGCAAATATCTAGTATGTCGTTAATAATATAGGGCATAATGAATACGATTCATATGCCCTGCTCACACAAACCACGAAACTGATAAAGAAATATTATGTTGAGGCAAGGATATAATTAAATATAATATTATTAGGAGTAATAAAACGATTATGAGGGTTAACACTAATATTCCGCTAGACTTGTTCTTAGATATCAAATAATATATAAACAGGTGTATTTAATGTGATGCTAAATTATAATTAGTATGGAAAAACAGAGGGGTTTAAATTAACACTAATCCTAATTTCACTTTGTTTACTGATACAAAAAAAAAATGTAACTAACAACTTAGATATTTTATAAATATGATATGTTTATGATTATTAACTAGTTAACATACTCATCTCCATCTACTCATAAATCAGTTGAGGTAATGGATTCCTAATAGTGCTTACCTTACACTCCGCAACTATGCCTACCACTCTCCTGACTCCTAAACAATAACACTAAATAAGAGAAAACTAAAAACTGGCAAACAATACCAAAAAACTCTAAATCACTTAATCGCACATATACATGCTGCTCCACTATACTCTTGCATCCAATACAGTAATATAGTTCACTAGACAATCCTACCTAGCTCCTAACCCTATGCATATATAACATCCTACCTACCTCCATTAACCCACTAGTCCTAACGCTATGTTTAGGCTACTATAGCTATCTCTACTACTATAGCCTTAAAACGTACTATGTCGCTACCCATACCTTACTCCTACACACCTATGCCATCTCTATGCTTACTACTGTAAACTACGCCTAAGACAATTTCTCAAAATGCTATACTATCGCTAACAACTTTGCCAAAACGTTAAACTCGTGACGAATAACCTAACAACTCTCAAAATGCGTTTACCTTAACGACCTAAACAGACTTCATACAAAACTTGCACTTTATTACTAAGATCCTAACAACTTCCAAAATGTTATAAATACGCCTAACAATCTCCAAAATGCTATACCTACGACATAGAAATGTTTGAATATTATTACATTAATTGAATATTAAGTTAATTAAATTATTATTACAGCTTGCTAACCGATTTGGGAGCCTAACAGTACTAGTATTCGTGTCAAGTACACAACTCCTCAAGAAATATGAGTTAACGTAGGTATCAAGGTCACACTTTAAACTCTAGGTAACTCCAAAGAGAAACAGTAATTACAAGGTTACATAAAGCGTATCTCATAAAACACTCAACAATTTTGAAAAGTAATTTATACTTATGCCCTAACCATGCTTCCGAATAAGTTACTTGTCCTATGAACCCTTATCAACTTATAGTACCAATTAAACAAAAATGTTTAGTAGTATTATTATGAATCAAACTAATCTTCATGCATAACAATACCGTACGCCTACCTGCTGACCCTATATATCTTACTATTAATATGCCTAAGGATAAATCGAACCTTATATATATAGTAACCCCTCGCTATATCGTGGTTCACTTTTCGCGGATTTTTATGCTTACTGCTAGATTATGCTTAACTTATTATGACTTATTTATATATTAATGATTTTTCATGATACCTTTCACTTCGATACCATCTCTTAACTACACCAACTCTAACTATCTATGATTAAGTGAACATAGGGACAGCCTTAATGAAATTTTATTGAGTCTATAATCACCGACTATGGATTAAGATCCTATTTAAGCATAAATATAAAATGATAATAAGAATAGAAACGAAAAAAAAAGAAGAAAAAGAGCCCCTTTATTTGCATTACAATGGCGTAATGATAAAGAGATATGGAGATGGTTCCGCTGAAGGAGTGTGAGATGACGTGTTGATGATTGTTTGTGATCTGAGGAGCTAGGAGAGGTCCCAGCCCACCATCAACACGGCTCACCCATGCAGGGGAAGGGTGGTCAATTAGCGCACTGGTGCCACTATCTGCGAAAAAAAGTTTTGACTGGCAAAAAACAACGGAGCGCCATCATGCCGCAATTGTAGTATGGAGCAACAACGACCGATGTGGAATAATGAGAATTTACTCCAGAATTGTAAATATATAAGGCTCAGGCACACATCAGAGAATCTGGCCACAGAAGATTAACGTGCCACACACTCTCACATTAGGCTACGTTGTCACCATGAAGAAGAGGAAGACACCATCTTCAGCCGACGACTATAGCCCTGTGACACTCCTCCGTCCAATCCCTACTACTATCCTTTACACCTAACTAACTAACTGTGCCATACTGTACTACTGCAGACACCTACACCTCACTCTGGGGTACGAGGGCGATTACAAATAGGTCCTTCGCCTATCGAGGAAGTATCTCAACTCCTCTACTAATTCCACTCGTTCAAGGAATATTAGGAGCTTTTCTTCTCTTTAGATTTTCCTTCTCGTATACATCAAATTCAGCTACGCCTGAAAGATCTCCTATTTAGAGACATGTATAGAAGAATAGGGACCGATTCACACAAAGCAAAACCAATACACTCCGCGCTCGACAATAGAGAAGACTAGCCGCGTATACATGGGTTCAATTGTAGAGAAATGGGAAAAGCACTGTAACAGTTAAAATATCCTATTAAAGATCTTAGTCTAGACGCGACCCGACCAAACATAAAGTCGTCATGTGAATCTCACTTTGAAGGCCCCAGAGTATCAGAAGGAACAGCACTCCATCTGACCAGTGCGTGTTAATGGATACCATATGCGTTGAGTTAGCTTGGAGATGTAAAACTTCGATAAGCCAAGCGTACTGTGCAAATAAAGTACATCTTTTCAGATTCGCTCGGTGCGAAGTGTGTTGCTCTCACAGAATACAATGAACTTACAGTTTCAGAGAGGGATAATCGCACCATCAGATCACTTGTAGAAGACGCACAAGTGAGATAGATGATGCTTCCTACCTGTAAACTAATCAACGGGTGGTGTGTCGATGAGTGATGCTCTTCACCAAGAGAAGTGGTGTGTAATACAGATTGTTCAACAGATAGAGATTAGTGAGATAGTCATGCAAATAGTACTTGATGGGTAATGAAGCAATAGGGTGGGTACTGACGCATACCAGTTAATTTATAGTCATATGTGACAATCTTTGCAGTTTCCAGTAGAAAGGGAGACAATTTAAATTTAAGTGCAGTGTGATAAGAATTATATTCAATATTTCTACTCAAGCCTAAATTTACGACCCCCATCGCTGTAGAATAATACTATCAGAGACTAAACTTAAGCAGTAATACAGAATTCATAAGATTGATAGAGGACACGAATAGAGCAATTTTAAGGCAGTTTATTATCTAGAAATAAATGTTAGAACAAAAGAGGAACCAGAATAAGCAAATGAGTGCATAGGTTAACGTGAATCAGGCACTCTATAATTTCCATCTACTATGAGCCTCCATGACCATGAGATTAAGTAGACGGCAGTGCATGAAAAGACTGTCACGTAAGTGAAAAAGAAGAAAAAGAAAATGGCCCAGCTGCGGAGAGAAGACCGAACCCGAAACACCCACTAGTGTGATGTGTGCGACGGAAATAGCAGAAGAAGCTCTGCTTCCCATCAAACCAACAGCCACATTTGAACGACGTATGTAGAAAGAAAGCCTGAGACAGAGGGAAGCGAAAGAGTGAAGTAGGAAAACCACAAGGTACAGAGAGGAAGGCTGTGAAAGGAGAGGCCAGTGACGGGTGTGCGCCCAGATCCCTCTGGCCAAGAGTGCATTCTGAGTTGCCATGTCTGCGCGGCTCACCACGCTCACCTAACACATCCTCTCTGTAGAAGTCTAGATCGGTGAAAAAATCACATCTAAAGCGAGCGTTTCCGTGAAAAGAGTATGTATCTACTTTGAACGAGACACGCGACCTCGAGTAAGACCGGTATGAGAACTCGCCTCGGTGATAATACTCCAATACGATGGTACAGCAGTAACAAGTATACTGGTGATTAAAGCTTGCTGGCATGCCCAGGCTCTTAACTAACGTGGCGAGAGTGATGAAAGGCTCTCGTGCTCCCAATAGCTGGAGACTTAAGTTTATTCATATGATCAACCGAAGCACTAAGTAAGGTGCTCAAAGTACTTATGAGTATCATCCAAACATGTAGTGCGCTTTCTGGTTCTTGGTATTTTTACTTATTTCATGATCCTCTCTCATTGGACTTCATTTTCTCCTTGTATCGAACAGGTGCAATGTCAACTATACTATAACTCAATGATCATAACTTCTATGTGCTAGTCATTGAGACATTAGAGAACTTTAGTCTCAACAAAGTATTAACGAGGACCTGTCCTTTCACACAAGCCAACTACCCTGTAAGCCACTTTCTTATCACCGTCAAAGATTATTCCAGTGAATGCCAGGTAAATTGCCATCCGTGCCTACCTCCGCTCTTTTTAACCGTTGTGTATAATCTCTCAAGACGCGCCTTGCCCACATCGAAGCAAAGTAATGCCCAGGCAAAGACGTATAGGACTACCTGCAGAGGAGCACACGAGAAAGGTAGAATGCCCTAAGAAATAATCCAGTGGTTGAGTGTCGAAGAGAACTATTTTGAGTTGGCCAATCGTGCTGAAAACTTCACAACGTACAAATTGCCTTCTTTTTGTCAGGGTTGAAAGTTTTAAGAGCTCGACGACTCTCATCAAATTCAAAAAGAGGAGAGGAAAGGCAGAATTTACATATAACTTTAGACATTGTCTTATATGTCTAGAAATCGATTGCCAGTATAAACCCTTTAATCAGTTTAGAAGAAAGAACCAAGGATTAAGTTGTTAGACGCACTTTTTTCTGGGCACGAAAGCTGTCCGAGCTCATGCTCCGATGTACAAGAGAGATTTCACTACCACGGCAACGTTCACTTGTGATGAAAATTAATAGCAGAGATGATTTGATTAGGAACGAATTACGAGAATTTTTCCATCCCGATTTACTCTCTGCTCGGCTGATCTCTAGCTGTAGATGGCTCATAAGCAGAACAAGCAGACATCTGTAAACAATATGGTAGTATCCTTATAAGGAAGGAGAAATTTATAGTCGATTAAGAAGACAATATGTAACCTGCCTCTCCCGTCATAACGATTTACGCTCCCACCCTTTAGGCACGAATGCTGATCCGTAAGTCTGATCAACTCAAAAGCCAATAGCATCCCAATCCTAATCATAAAGTCTAGCTGTAAGAAGCGAAAGTGCAACGGCTCACCCATCAGCCCGATCAAAGTGGCAGAGAAAAACAAACTGCAGTTACCGACACCAAGGAAGGCTGGATAGATAATACTAGTTCCATAATTCACATACGGCCTGTGGTCAGATTATACCAATATGAGAGCGTAACGGTGGTGTTAATTTTATTAAGAGACGAAGGACTAGTGTGAAACATTAAGTTCAAATGGTGTTTCAAAATTGGTTTGGACCCAGAATAGAAGTTTAGACACCGAACGTGGGGTCGTGGTATCTTCAATTAGTTGGAGATTCCAGATTCGGAAATTGTAATTACTGGGCCTCTGGGGCTTCTCAGCCTAAAGTCGGTCGAAACTCCTACCAACCATCGAGCTGTTACATTTGGAAATCCCGAAATACGACTCTGCAACGGAAAGAATATAAACATCAAGAATAAGGTAAAAAAAAGAAGAAGAAATCGTCAAAAAACAGGTAGCAGAACACAAATAAAAGGGAAGATACATGCTGACCGACTCAAACAAATCACGCTCAAAAGAAGCTCGCCATATCACTCACTGACAGGCCACCTGAACATGCTCGTCTACTTAGGCCCCCACATTGCAAATACAGACGAGAAGCTTACTTATACTAAACATCCATTATAGAAATTTAGTGGTACCGATGTATTTAACATGGCAACTATTATATATACAATATGTTATATATAATTATATTATTCGCACATACATCTAGGTTGACTTTATAGTCCTCTATGAAGGGCATATCACATTTATGTATAATATTTAATATGATCAGATCATACTTCTCTTATTACATATGAGAGCTCATTTATGGAGAAATAATATCCAAAATAATTATATTTCAAGACAGTCTCTAGATTATGCATTCTGTACATCTAGAAGTCATTATATATATACCAGTCTTTAATGGATTCTTTAGGTTTATACAATGCAGTAGAGAAGAGAATCATAACAATACCTTTACTATACTTATATTAGTAGCCTACTCATAAATTAATTAGTAGTACGGCAAATAGGTTCTTCAAACTAATGCTAATATATCATATAATATCTATTTCATAGAAGACAAAGAAACAATAAAAGGTGATAAATTTTATGGTTTGTATTTAACTTATACAACGCAACCCCTATACAAGTGTATTCGACATATATGTATATATAAAGGAACTAATAAATGGATATTAGTAATTAACGATTATATGGTTATGTTGAGATGGTCAGTCACCTTCCTAGGTGACCGCATGGCAGAGTCTCTTATCTTAGGACTGTATGTTCTTTAAATTATTTCATAATCGGTATATATGGGGAAGCTATGAGTACATCTTATTAAGTCAATACCGTTAGTAGTGTGCGTGATTAATGTGTATATACTGCATTATAATCTAGGCACCACAATTTACGTTATGGGTTGTAAGATATAGAGCATTTTTTCTATTGTAGTAATATATTCAACGATATCATTAGTCTGAATAGTGAATAGGGCATATCGATAATATTGAGGGTATATAACTACTTATTGATAAGGTATATAAATATATATACCACTTATTATATTTTTGTCTTATAATATATATATATTATTTATAATTTATAGTATAGTGAGTTCATATCAGAACATATTGAATACTTCAAAATACGTTATATATAACTTAATCTTAGTGGTTACCCTAAATATATTAATTCTTATTATTAAATACGTATAGATAAGTATACCTATATTATCATCCCACCTTCTACTCCCCAAGACGGTGTGAAGATGCGTAACATGCACCAGAAACAGAAAGTAGTAGAATAATATGAAGAAAGTCGGGAAAAGAAAGCCAAAGCACTTACCGTCCTTTTAAACCTTTTAGAGAATCGTCGCATCAGAAAGAACGCATTTAGAGCTTCACGGAGCGCGACGACCCTCATTATGGCATCTCGTCAAATGTGGGGTCACCCTGACCCAGTGGGCTAAAAACCATAAATCCCTCACAAAAACCCACGCCATTCACTCTGCTAGCACCTTTCTTCCCCGTCCTCTTGCCAAACCACATTTTCTCCTCCATGCATCTTTAACTAAAGGCCGTTTCGTTTTATCATTTTAATTACTTCCGCTGCGATAGAACAAAAATTGTGTCTATCGCATTTAAGAACGTTCTTCGTGTGGCCAAAACGACGAAGAATGAATATACTGGTATTCTTACTGTATATAACAAACATTAACTAAAATCATATTCAGTGTTTCGAGAGTTATTATGTCTGTCGGTGGCAGTGATATCTCTTGTCTCTCACTTAACTCTCATCTCTCTCTCTCATCTTCTTTCTTATATTATAAAGAAGGTCAATTATATCATAAAATAGAATTATCATTTTAATAGGTATATATATATATATATAGTAATATATATAATATATATATATAATATTACATATAGGGTATTATTTTTGAATAGTATATTGGACGATATGGTGGTATGTTGATATATATATATATATTTTCTAATATATATATATTTAAAGACAAAATAAAAAAAACCATTAAACAAAAATGAATAGAGCCAATTTGCTGCTATGTGGAACAGATCTTTGGGTCATCAACAATAGCAAACTGAAAAAGCCAAAAACGGCCTACTACTTATGAAAACTTTATTATCATTGCATTGTTTTAATTGAATTATTCGAAGGGATAATTTAAATATTGTGTGTAATACTCCACGCAAATATTTGATACAATCTCACTACTCTTAAAATAAATATTCCCATTGTAAAAAAAAAAAAGTATATATTATTATAAAGAAAAAAATGTCATGACTGCTTTCTGGCATCATTCCTTGTTTACATTTTGTTAAGAATAGAATTTTTCGTTAACAGCGAAGATAGACAATCTTACGGAAGTTGTCAAGTATATTCTTCACGTTGGTAGTAATATTCCCAAAATTTTCTAAATTTTGACAAAACGAACGATGTTTGAACGTCTATTTTTCGTAAGAATTCGTAAGAATATTGCCAAAACGAAAACGGCTTAACTCAATCCACTTTTTCTTCGGTCTCCCAGCCGGTCGTTTCCCAGCATACTCACCACTATGCACGCATCCGTTTAACCAACCAACTATCATCCATCCTTTCCACATGACCAAACCATCACAACGTACTTTCATTGATTCTCTCATTTTTCCCTTTCTTCACACCACACAACTCTCTAATACGTTCATTCCTCATTTTATATTCTTCTCACATAAAGGCACCTAACACTCCCTAGATGTCCCATCTAACACATTGTACTTTAGATCTATACCTCTTATTCCAGACCATAGTTTCACTTATATGCATTAACACAGGTAATTACATGCCCTCATGTAAGACCCTAGTGCACTCAAGACAGTTCTTTTACATCCACCAACGATTTAATTGCACTAGCCACCTTCCTGCCATTCAAAACTTTCCTGCTACACTCTGCATCATCCATTCCCTTTCCAACCAACAACCTAATATTTAAAAAACTCAACAATTCTCAAACTGCTCACTATTTAACATAAACTTCACACCGAGGACGTCTTCACCCACAACCATAACCTTACTTTTATCTATGTTTACTTTCAAACCCCCTTCTTTTACACACCTTACAAAATCTCTCTACCAATCATCTCAAACTCTCTTCAGATTCGCCACACTAAACCAAATCATCCTCAAATAATACGTAGGGAAAGTTCCACTCTCTTCCATTCTCCACTGTTCTAACACCATCCCCTGCCACTCCCACCTCTAATTTTTTCATAACTCTATCCATATACAATTGAATAACAAAAGGAGACAACACATCCTTGCCTCACTTCCGTATTAATATAAACCAATCACTTTCGACTCTATTTATTCCTACACACGTCTCACTATCATCAAGCATACTTTTGTTTCCATTCAGAAGCTTACCACCAACACCATGCACCTGCCATAGAGCTTCCCTATTAATCCTATCATACGCCTTGTTGCAAATCCATAAAACTTAAATACAATTTATTCTGCTCCTCCCTCATTTTCCCATTCAATTGTTTGAAATTAAAGATTTGATCCACACATCCTTCTACCACTTCTTAGTGCATCTCTTTCTTTACAAATCAGTCACTCAGTCACTCCACGTACTCTTTGTACCAAAATACCAGCATATATCTTCCCTACATTATTTAATAAACAAATTGTCCTATAGCACCTACGGTTCCCCTTATCCCAATTACCCTTATATAAAGGTACTGTTACTGCTCACCTCCAAACCCTCGGAACTCCAATCCTCCACAAACGCTTTTGTACATAACTTCCCAATCCAATCAATCACTACGGCATATAATATATATATATATATATATATATAATATATATATATATATATAAATATATATATAATCCATATATATATATAATATATATATAGATATATATATATATATATATATATATATATACAATATATATATATATATATATATATATATAATATATATAATATATATATATATATTAAATATATATGAATATATATATATTATTATATATATATTACTTCTTATATTCGTAAATGGAAATTTATTTAGAATACAAAATATAAGAAATAATAATATCAACACGTAAGGAAAATATTAAAAAAAAAGATATTGGCAAGTAAAAATGCCAAAAGTACTTTGCAAGTACTTTGCAAAATTTCAAGTACGAAAGGTGCCAAAAAAAGTACAAGTACATATACTGGCGTTTTAGATACTGGAATTACAAGTACTCCAAAAAATGAACCTTATGTACAAGTACAAGTACTTGTACTTGAACCAAGCCTGATAATATATAATATATATAATATAATATATAGATATATATATATATAATATATATATATATATATATATATATATAGATATTATATATTATAATATATATAAATATATATATATTATATATATATATATAATATATAGTATATATATATAATATATATATATTATATATATATTATATATATAATATATAATATATTATATTAATAGCTACTCTTTCGATACTATAATATACTATTATACTATATATATATATATATATTATATATATATATATATATATTAATATATAAATATATATATATATATAATATATATATACAGTAATTGAGCCATTAATTAACGAGAAAAAAATCGTATTATATTTATATATTATAATAAAAGCTATCTTTCTTTATTTTAATTAAAAAGTTGTTTTTTCACCGCTAAGTTTTTTTTTAGGAGCGAAAAAAGTTAAGATTTCGGCCCAAAATGAAGAATGTTTATAATTTGCGGGAGGGAGGTAAAAAATTAAATCGTCACTTTGTGAATCAAATAATATATTCATGAATTTCTTTCGTAAACTAAGCAAATATGACATAAACAGAATTAGCAAAAAAAAAAGATAAAAGAAAAAATGGATGATATATGAATGGTCAAAATCATTATCATAAATTTGGTGAAAGAACATATTAAGATAAGGGTTTGGCGCTTTAAAATGTCATGATTAATCTTTGGCGCGAAGAACACTATTCCATTTTCCAAGTCCACCCACCACGCATGTACTCACTCCCAATCATCCCGAAATATCAAACTATACACACTAATATAGGTTGGAAAAAAACCATGGTTTTTTTAAGAAAAAAACCAAAAACATTTGTTTTTTAAATAAAACCAATAAATCCAATGTTTTTTTGGGGTTTTAGGGTTTTGTAAAATTCTATGTTCATCCACATTAGTATCAAAGGCAAAAATCATATGGGAACGTTATATCAACACAATCTATCACAATTTAAAATTCCTTAAAAATTTCTTAATTTAAACCATGATTTTTGGATAACTAAACTGGTATAAATTATATATATTTTTGAGGTTTACATAAACTCAAAGTAAAAAAAAAAGGGTACTATAAAATATAACCATCTAAAAAAAAGTTACTTATTATTACCCCAGAAACAATTATTAATTTGCAATGCACCCAGAAATAAATTAATGCCAATTGCAAATACTGATAACACTATATTTGAACCTCTCTTAAAGGATACAGAATTGACGCACAAAGAAAATTCACTGCGCTACCATGCCACATATCCTCACAATCCTCAACGTCACTATATTTAATTATATAACTTAAAATGTGCATCAATGTAAAAAATGAATTCCAAAAGCTCGAAACAAGAATCACATGTTAATACATGTAAATAACAAATATATATATATATTATATAATATATAATATATATATAATTATATTCTATATATTATATATAATAAATAAATAATTGTTGATATATTTTTGTTTATATCTCGTTTAAAATTATAACATATAATTAATTATATATATATATATATAATATAATATATATAATATTTCATATATAATAATATAATAATATAAATATATAATATAATAAATATATATATATTAATATAAATATATTATAATTATAATATAAATTAAAATTATAATATAATAAAAATACGGTATATATATAATATATATTATTATATATATATATATATATATATATATATATATATATATATATAAAATTAGATAATATTATATATAATATATATAATAATATTATAATATATAATTATAAGCTATAATATACATATAATAATACCATAAAAATATAATAATATAAAATATAATATATAATAATATATATAATATAATATATATAATATATATATAATAATAATATATATATAATATATATAATATATATAACTACTAAAAATTTTAATCTTTTTATAGATAATATATAATATATAATATATATATATATCTACAATAAAAAAAAATCAAAAAAAATTTTATTGCCTTTCAGCTACTCTCGATTGAAATATTGAGAAACGATAATCAACATGCAAAAATAATCATTAAAAATAATTTTTAAATATTTTATCCTGGTTTTTTATAGTAAACCAATTGGGGTTTTAATGTGGGTTTAAAACCAGTATATAACACACAAAACACACAAATCACGACGCAAATCAACCAACAACCTCCGTCCTAAACAAAACACCCACCCTACTAAAATAATTATATAATATATATAAATAGTAATATATATAATATATATATATAATAATATATTATAAATAATATAACATATATATAATAATAATACCAAATATAATATAATAATATAAATTTAATATATATATATATAAATATATATAATAATATATAAATATATTATATATAATTATATAATATAAACATATGTGGTATGTGTTTGTAGGCTGGTGGTGTGTGTGTTGTTTGTGTGGAGGGCGCTATTCCAAAGAAGGTATCAACTCGATCCTTAAATATCACACATATCTCTCACTGTATCTATCTAAATTTTAGGGTGTCATTCTTAAATCATCTAGAATCTCATTCCCCTCTTTCTGGATCACCACAGTCTTCAGCTCCGATGCCTTATGGGATATTTTCCAATCTAACATTATGGTTTAAGTCCTAGGATGGGGCAGCGGGTGAGAGTTCATACAACTTCTAAAGCATTTGACCTGTGTGGCACGCCGCCACTACTTTCCAAGTCTCCTCCTCTTTTGGGGGGCTACATTCTTTCTTTCAATCGCCAATATGGAGTGTTGATGAAGCGATTTTCTTCTATTTCTCTATCGATTTTGGTATTCCTCAGGTTCTGTTTTGTGAACTATCATCCTACTTTCATAATACTTCTCATCTACACACCTAACTTACCTCATTCTCAGCCATTTCAAAATCGTCCCCTCTTAAGTATTTTTGACCCTAGACCCAAAGCGAGTAAAAGTCAAAATCTTGAAAATTGTCGAGGCTTTCAACATCTATTACTTAAGGAAACCACAACTACTTCAATCTCCCCCTCCAAGCACCTCTAAAACTTGATATATTTATGTGATACTTAATCTCAATATAAACATTCTTGCCGACATAAGCAAAAAAATGTTTTGAAACCTCACAACAAGGTTGCAGAAAACGTCTCAAAGAACTATAATCTGTTTATATGAAACTATTTTTCCTCTCCAGTATTCCACATCAAGATCCCACCCTCTTGTTGGAGGTTGCAAGCACCGGCTTTGCCACCTTCACACCCACCACCTGTAGCATCACACACCGGGGGGGGCAACCGGCACCAACGAGTTTTTAAACTTGGCGCACCGGCACCGCATCCGCACCGGTACATGGTTGGCCACCGCACCGCACAAAATAGCGGGCACCACGCACCGCACGCACTCTTACAATGCCAGGACTGTACAAATGTAAGGCTGTTGAATGGAATTCAAGGAATAACAAGATCGATATTTATACTATATTACCTCTACAACATATAAATAATTCTATATTAATATATATATATATATACTCATAATATAAATAATAATATAAATATTTAATAATATAATAAATATATATATAATAAATATATAATATATATATATATAAATTAATATATATATAATATAAATAATAAATAATATACATATAAATAAATTAGATATAAAAAATAATATATAACATATATAAAAATATAATAATATATATATAATATATATACCTAGATTTGTTATCCAACTGCAATTTACCATAATCTAAAATATACTATAATATATATATATAAAATATAAATAATATATATAATATTATATATATATATATATATATAATATATATATAATATATATATAATATATATCTGTAGATAGTTGCACTAATTTCAATATACCAATATAATATATATATAATTAAAAATATATAATAATAATATATATAATATATAAATATGATATTATAATATAATATATATATAATATAATATACTGATAGACTGATTAAGTATCAATTATAAAGAATTTGAGAATTCTATTTAAAATATTAATTTTATCAACACATTTCGAAAAGTCTTGTCTCGATCGCTATTAGATCGGCCCTTTGAGAAAGTCTTCATTTCAACCGATTTTGCTGATAGCAAAAAAGCATAGAGCCGGTAAGAAAATTTAATCGTAAGCCTCCCTTTCCTTCCAAAATATTAAAATGTTTGACAGACAATTTTTTAAGTCTTGTCCTTTGATATTTCTGAAAGTTCGAGGGCTCATATATAGAGAAATCTACAGATGATTCACATCGGGCATCACTATGCTAGACTTTGTCAAGTAAATGTCAAACATGATAACCGAGAGTCTTTGGAAATATTTATATCAATGGCTCAAAGTTTTCGAAGAAATTGGTCTTAGATCTCGCTTTCGTATAGTTTGATCTAACAGTAACGTCCGTTCCGGATTTTCATATTTCCTTAAAAAGTTTCTATACCATTCCCAAGTCAGAATCTACAAAAATATTTTGTTCGGTATACTACTCAAACTGCAGAAAGATTACTTAATCAAAACCGGATTCCCATCAACAAACCAGGAGCGTCTTGTGAAGGATAATATACAAACAACAGAACTAACAAAAGCATCAGCATATAACATTATTTAGAAGATGTAAGATATTTGCATCCACTAAAAATAGGGATGCTCTTTGAGGGTCTCAGATTTCTTGGCAAATTCTCTAAAATTATTTTTTCATTAGTTAAAATAGCAGGAATGGAATTTAACTTTCAAAAAGCTCATTTCTAAACTCTCTGCTTCGTCTATCATAGTAATAAACTATCCATCTTGTTTTAACTCTCGTTTTGTTTGAATTATGTGAATATTTTTTCTATTTATAGACTTGTAGTCATTCCAAATTTGGAAATCTTTGAATAACCTGCAATATTCGAACTTAGCAAACAATTTATGTAAATGTTGAATTGTGGTTTTGGAAATAAAACGGATCAATACAAAGGAAAATAGTAATGTCAATCTAAGAATCTTTTAATACAATTCCTAGAATCTTAATAATATTTGTTCCATATTAATAACAGCAAAAGGAAGGCATCTAAAATTTAATTCTTAAAAACACTGAATTGAAGCACTTATTATCAACCTGAGTAATCATCACATGGAATGCACCGATACAAAAAACACGCAATCTAAGTCATCAATTGAGTGAACTTAGAGCAAAACCGACCTTTGATTTGGGTCATGTCCATAAATCGAAGTTACATTAAATGAATAAACTTACACTCGGACGGCGTGACAACAATACTTGAATTTGTCTCATGGGCGTACCAAAACAAGTTATGATTCCTGCAATCTCCTCTTCTCGGGGCTGAATGCAGGATCGAGAAAATACTTTTAACGATTCCTATATATGATACTAATACATATATATATATTATATTATCTTTATATATAAAAAAATAATGAAATATATTTAATAGAGATATAAAATTTGATATATAATATCTATATAATTAGATATATCAAGCAGTTATATATATGGACAAATTAAGAAGGGAAGCACGAACGGGACTCGGATTCAATAACTTTCAAAGGGTACCATACTACCTTAAAAAGCCTATCGTAAAAGATTTTTTTTTTGTTTTTTTTTTTTATATCTCAGGTTAGGAACGTCGGATTAAATAAAACTCACAGGAAGACGTAACCTATCTAACCACCTAACTAGATCACCTGTCTACAGAATATGAAGTAGAACAACTGAAAATAAAATGAATTTTTTTCATTTACCCATTAAACATCAAATGTCCCAATGAATTTTTAAAACCGAAGTCCCGTTCCGTTCACGACCTAACTGTCATTATAATATAAAATATATATACTGGAGGAAAAAATTTGTCTATAAAATATTAATAAAATATAATATAATATATATATATGTATACAATTTGTTTTTAATTCTAATTATAGATTTATATAGTAATATAGGAATAAGAGTTAAATAAGTCAAAAATGAAAATTATAACTTTCTTTATAATGCTGTTAAGGTTGGCATAAAAGTAAATATTATAAAATGAAGCTCAAAATGGGTAGGTATAAATAATTTAATTAAATCAGAATACGACTTCTTTACTGCGTAAATCTAAATCCTATTATATACTACGGATGTATACGGTAAGCGTTTCAATATTAAAATAATAAAAATACGCATTTAAATAATAAAAAAACAACAATTCGGTAAGTTTCGTGAAACTAAGCTAACCAACCTAACCAATCAACCTAACATAACAACGGAACTAACCTAACTAACCTAAAAAAAAAAATTCCATTCGCCCAGGTCATCATGCCTTATCAATAAGGGTCACCCTGGAAAATTTTTTTGAAATCTGACGTCCCGTTCCGTGTTCCTTTCCTTTTTTCATAATACATATATAAAATATATAATATATATATATATAATAATTATATATATATAATATATATAAAATAAACTATAATATATATAATATATAAAAAATATTAAATATATATATTATATTATTATATATATAAATATATATAATATATATATATATATATATAAATAATATATATATAAATATTAATATATAACAAAAATAATACTAGAAAAAAAGAGAATATACACATATTTACATAGATCTATAGTGTGTAATAGATCAAACTTAAAAATATAATATATATATATAATATATATATAATATATATAATAAAATATTAAATTCATATATATAATAACAACTTAGAACATAGATTTATATTATCAAGAAAAACAATTTATCAAGAACTAAATACTTATCAAAATAGCAGAGAATTCTAACCCGGGATCGAAAATGATATCAGATCACCGCCACCCATTCCCACTAGCTTTAATCAAGATATCCTTCGAATTCATCCTTCGTTTTTTCACTTTGAATCAGAATTGGTTTAAAAATAAACCTTCAACATAACGCTTTCAATTCATCTTTAAGTTTTACTATAAACCGTTGTAACCCGATGGGTTGCATGGAGATCCGGTAAAATAAAACGCTTATGGTTTAAAAAACTCAAACTGCATTTCTATCTGGATTCCCCTTCTCATAGCATCACAACAGTTTCCATGTAATTTCTGCGCAAAGTATTTTGTGATTCCTAACAACGCCACCCATGAATTGAAAGAATGAAAGGTACTCCATATTGATGTAAACTCGTCCCAAAGTCTGAGGCCTTGAAGACTCATTTAATTTTTACCTTATTGAATATTTGAAGCATTTTTTAATCAATATTTTTTTTTTCTACAAAAGTAAAATAAATACGAAATATTTATATTTGACAAAAAGATACTGAAATTCAACATATAATTAAACCAATAATTTTTCTTTGAAAATAAGCTTAATCACTTCCATCCACTGCGATTGCTATACAACTATCATCCGGACGACGTTAGTGATAATTCAAAGTTCGGAGATCAGACTCCACCTCTCAAACTCTGAACCTTGATTATAATTGAAAGAACTACTCCGTCTGAATTAGTATAAAACTAGAAATATATATATATATATATAATAATATAATACTATAAATATATATATATAATAAGTAATATTATATAATATATATAATAATATAAATAATATAATATTAAGACGAATTTAAAATGAATCTGAAGGCCCAGCACCGCCACCGCACGCACACAAAACTTCGCACCGGCGACCGACCGCACAGAAAGCTTCGCACCGCGCACGCGGGGCACCAGCTCATCGCTAGCCCGATCTGGGCACCGGCGCCACCGCACGGCGGGCGACTTGGGTCGCCCCGGCGCCCGCAGCGCGCACGTGCACCGGTCTAGGATGGCCAACCTTACATAATTCGAAGTACTGCTCGTCAAATTGGGGACTCGGTTCACAACTGCTTTTGAGAAGGCCGAAAAAGAACCACTATTCAAATAGGCTTTTGAATACGACCACTGACACTGACCCACTTGACCACTTGAACACTTTGACCACTTAGACCATTGCTCATTCGACCAAGTGATCTTAATTCTTTTCTATAGAACACAGTGGGCAAACTAGATAACGGAACACCGTACACCACTACCGTTAACGACGCTCATCGCGAACAAGATGCAATGTCCCGCGCATAGAATTTCGTGATGACATTATAATCCCAAATTGTTCTCCTTCGTTCCTTCTTACAGCCACCTCTACCAGAAACCTCCTTCCAACTCTTTCCTCTAATAATCCCCATCCACTTAAAGGACCTGAACTAACTGTTCATGCGCAAAATTTCTAATCTAGATAGTTATGACATATAATATCTAAACAACCCCTCCATTGACGGTTTCACAACTGTTAAAAATATATAAAAAATATAAATAAATAAAAAAAAATATAAAATAACATAGACTATATAATATACAACATCATATATATTATAAAACAATGTTTTACATAACATCACCACGATCATCGGAGACAATCATTAGTCTCTATCTCATTGAATATTTCTATGCTAAACCGATTGCTTAACATACGTACGAATATATAATATATATTCTATAGATAATAAATGAGAGCAACATAATAGTATATATAGCGATTTCTTATAGAGATATATATATAAACTATAAGAGGTGAAGGAAACTTACTGCATCTCCTAATATTTAAAAATAGATACTTGGCTTGGCAACGCTAAATCAAGAACTTTATTGGGATGATTAAACTTGAGCATCATATTTTCTAATATTATATTATATATTAAAAGTATTAATAGTATATAATATACTATAATAATAAATATAAATAGATATATATATATAAATATAATAAATATAAATATATATAAATATAATATATATATATAAATATTATATATAATAATATATATATAAAGATATATAAATAATATATAATAATAATAATATATATATATAATATAATATATTATATATATATATATATATATACCCCATCATCCTATATCTACACTTCTTCCTCTCAAACAACTCACATCCTCCTCAGCATTCCATACACTGGGACCAATCTACTTTCGGTGGCTACCAGCGTCGTTCCACACACTCACCACTTACTCCCTACACCAAACAACTGGTCATCACTCTCATATACCAAACCATCCAATGTACTTCACATTATCTCATTACAACATTCCCACAAACACAACTCCAAGTTATTCCTCTATCACTATTCCTCACCATAACATCCCTAATTGATCCATACTGAACCATTCGAACTTAAAATCTATACCTCTATCCAGACCATACATCACTACCTGATTAACAATAGCAAACACTGTCCTCTGACATTCAAACATTGTTCAAACTTAGTTCTTTTACATCCACGAACGATTAACTCACTACCAACCCTCCTTACCATTCACCAACTTCCAACTATACCTGCATCATACTTCCTTTGTCATAAGACATATATCCAAAGTTAAAACCCAGATACCTGTCAGTTCTCACATCAAAGAAACATCGGCATTCTTCTCCCTCACAACCCATATAACCTGCCTTATCTTATAATTTACATCAAACTCCCATTGCACCCGCGTCAAAACCCTCTACCAATTCTCTTTCTCCCTTCAGATTCGCCACAAAACCAAATCATCACTGCACAGTAAGCAGCATCTTTTCCCTTCCATTCCCTTTCCCCACAGCAAACAACTATCCTCCCCACCCCCCTACACTAATCATAACCCTCCATATGAAAAATTACCAAACACCAAATCCTCTCCGCATAATATTAACCATCAACTTACAAGACCTTCCATTATTCCTTGAACGACATACATTAACCAGTCACGCTTCATTCAACACTCTCAACTATCGCTCTAATCAATACTTATTGATATTCCAATCCCAGACACTGAATACTGCAATATTTTCAACCCATAACTATATAAATATATATAATATATTATATAAAATATATAATTAAAAATATAATATAATAATAAATAAATAAATAAAATTATATATATAAAATAATTAATAATATATACTATATAAATAATAATATAATAATAGCTAAATTAACATCGAAAAAATCAGGAGTAGTATAGCATGGAAAGAAAATTGAATTTCGAAATAATAAGAGAAGAATATAAAAGTTGAAATGACAGAAGAATAGGAAGATTACCAATGAAAAATTTCTTAATTAGTAATCAGATATAGCGAAAATACGAATTTGAGTTGAGTGCCATCGTTATTTAGTAATTTACGGAAACATTCTCTTTCTAAGCACACACTTCACACTGCTATAGCATAGGGAACATATAGAAATAATATTGTTAGGGGTTAGTAAGAGAAGGTTGTTAAGTCAAAATATGCACCTGGTAAAGGACACAGAAGGACAGTGTCACAAGTCATCCTTCCCTAAAACCTTAAGGGCATTTTGCCCGGTGGGGAGACTTTTTTTGTTGTGGTCGAATTAAAAGTTTCTTATAAGATTAAATTTTTGCGTAACAGCGTTGTAAGGGAGCCTCCTGTGGACAATAATGATAAGGAGATATGTAGGACGATTGAAAGTGCAGTAAAGCAATAAAAGGCAAAGTTTAATTTAATGAGTTTGTGAAGAAGGAAGAGAGAGAAGACGAAGTGGAATTCATGCAGTTAGACTGTCCTGAGGAAACTCAACTCGAAGAAGGCAACGTTATCTTGATGTGATATAAAAGACATTGTCGAGTCCGGAGATGGTAATTGTTGTTATCAGATTGAACAGAAAGACGGTAATTGAGGCACGCACAAGTTATATATTCGGAAAACACATAATGATCGAATGATTGTAAAAATCAGCAGATCGAGGATTAATGTTAGTGGCACCTGTTAAAAATAAGATCGTAATAAGAAATTATTAATTAGAAAAAAGGCTAAGGTGCTCAGTGGTGAAAGTAGTAGGGTACATTACATGAAGGCTGTGGTACCCTAAAAAAGTAGAATTAAAGTGTAACATATTTCCGACTAGCAAGTAGCCAAAATAAATAGTACAAATAATGAGAGAAATAGACATTACACTTAATAAAATTATAATGAGAATAAAGTAGGAATAATATAATATATAGTGAAAATTGAGAATAATCTCTAAGTTCGCTGTGTAAGACAAAGTTAAATTTAAGTAAATAAATGAAAAATACTATATTAGATGGTTAGGTCATATGGAGAGGATGAAAATAGACATGTATTTGAGTTAATATAGCGATTATAATATCACTATTCGAGTGAGTATAAAAAGCGTAGAATATATGATAGTACTGGAAACCAGATAACGACCTCAGTGTAGAATACACCCACTATACTACGAAGTAGATTGAAGTCAAGTAGTAGATGGGAATTACTAAGGAGAGTAAAGAAATGTTGAGAGTAGGCAGCGAAGAAGTAAATAGGTGAATATTAACAGGCATAAATAGGGTATATAATATAATATAATTAAATAATATAAATATATTATATATATTAATAATTATATATAAATATATTATAATTAATATTATAATTATATAATAATATATAAGAATTATATAAATATATATTAATATTATTATAATGAATATTAGAGATATACTATATTATTTATATATTATATAATAATAATAATAATAATAAGTATATATAATACTATATATTTAATATATATATTAATATATTATAATATTAATATTATATATTAATATATTAATTAATATACATACTAAATAATATTTAATCATAATAATAATATTAAAATATCATATTATTGAAATAAATATAATTATTATATATATTAATAAATATATAATAAATATATATATATATTAAAATAATAAATATATAAAATAATATTAATATATAATTAAATATATAATATAATTATATTAATATTTATAATAAGATAAATAAATATTGTTTATTGAAGGTGAATCATCAAAAAATAAAATAAGTATCCTAATAATATTAAACGTAATTTTTCAAAGCGTTCATCGCCTATTTAATTAATTAATTAATTAATAATTAATTAATCATTGTATATCACTTTATATGTATTACTTCCTAATCATGTTTGGACATAGCAAACGCTTAATAAGATATAGTTAACATTCACAATGAAATAAGAGAACAATAATAATATATAGTATGAGGTTGAATAATAAATACATATCTATTTAATATTTATTTGTTTATTTATGTTATATATTTATTTTTAATAATTTTATTTTTCAAATTTATTATTTTTAGTTATTTTAACAAAGTTGTGAACTACCTGCTTAGAGTCGAAGTGATAAGCGATAAGAACCTATATACATAATATATAAATTGTCAAATTGTACGAGGCGACAGAAGTCAGACAGATGGATCAAGTAAAGAAGAACACAGAATACTAATATACAAATAAAGAGGAGAGAGATTAAAAATAAAGAAAAAGAATAAAACACAAAGAAAAATTCGAAGAGATGTTACATGAGTAGTAAGCGAGATTGGTCTGTAAAAAAAAGAAGGATAACATCAGATGAGTATATAATATTGTGATAATAATTCTCTTTGTGTCTTTTTAAATTAACATTGTCCATAAGTTTTCATGGTGAATCCAATTTGGAAAAGCAGGAACGACACATCTCGCACCCTTGTTCTAAACCCACAGAGATCTAGAGCTCATATATACTGTATAAGGTCATAAGTGTTGACGAGATGGCAACTTACCATCTATAGGACTTCATTATCACCACTGTAGAATCCTATATATGAGAAAAAAAGTATAAAGTATCACTAAATCCGTATTGAGAGTCGCAAAAGAATTAAGTAATGGTCAAGTGGCTATATAGTGGTTCAAAGTGAGTACAGTTAGTGTACAAAGTGGATACATAATAGTGGCTATTTATCAAAAGTACACATATATATTAATAGTCAATATAGTGGTCTATTTTATGGCACATAAGTCTTAATAATATAAGCAGTGATAAACTAAGATCACCTAAAACTTGAGAGTCAATAACCGCCAAACTAAGGTGGCAAAACGCAACCGATGGCCCACTAAGTATATACTGAGTTAGCAGGTCGACGATATATGACGTACTGTAAAGAATATAGGTGCAGTGACGTAGGGTGCGCGTAGCGAGAAGATAATATTTATAGATTAACTAGGGCTAGTGTCAGTGCGCGGTGCGCATAGCTTTACCGGTGACGGAGATGCGGGAGCTAGCGTGCGAACTTTTGATCATGTGGCGGAGAGAGTCTACGATATAGCAGGCATTCAGGAATCAATATTTAAAAAAAGTAAATAAAATAATATCTATATATATATATTAATACTTATATCATATATATTATAAAATAATTGAAACACATAATATATATAACATAATAATATTAAGTTAGATATATAAGAGTATAGATTAATAAATATAATATATTCATCTCAAATTAAAATTATTATAAATAATAACTAAAATATACTATATATCTACTCTTCTAACGTAAAATTTGATTTTGACGCAAATATATAGATATCATTCAATTAATAACCAAGACCAGAGCTCTGAAGCTCTAATCAGGTAATTCTCACGATCCTTGAAAATTAAAATTCACTAACGATAAGATCGATTAGTGTATAAGACTAGAGTCAGGAGCTGAGATATATGATTATAAGACTGATAATTATACAGACAGAAATAATTGTTTATAATTATAATATTATATTACTTAATTATTATATAATGTATCTATATATATAATACTATATATATATATATATATATATATAAAATATATATATATATATGGCCTATATATATAGATATATAGGTATAATAATACTATATAATAATAATATAGATATAAAATAATATATAATATATCATATATATATTAATATATATATAAAATAAATAATATATATATATAATGATAATAATACTATGATAATATAATAATATATAATATAGTAACTAATATTAATATATAATATATTATATATATATCAGGATACCGTCACGCCCCAGACGCTTAAATATACTCCTTAATTCTAAAGCACAACGGTATCACGTCCGTACAACACTGATTTCTTCAGCTTCTCACTTTCGGTATAGAAATCAAAATCATTTATTTGGTACCCCCTCTCATGTAGGGATCAATGCGAAGCACCGGGCATAGACAGCCTAATAAGGCCTCTCTTTCTTATTTGGAGTTTCAGGTAAACCTCCCAGAGCCATTCACATAGCACCTCCCATTCGACACTGAATACCTCGCCAATCGACCCGACAACTTGTCGATCTATGCAAGAGTCTGGACGAAATGATCAGCGGGCGACGATAACTTAAATAATAATCCGGGCAGGAGTGGCTTCCTCTCACCGACGAAGCTTTACAGCAGTATACATGGCACGCCTGCCTTGGCCAACGAAACTCACTCAAGTCACTATAATATCGCTAAGTTAGATCATTATGAGTGGTAACACCCCTGTCTCGATAATATGGGCGAGAGAAGTGAAAAAACGGATTGTTCCGACAAGCCTTCGGTCTGTGAGTACACTCGACTAAATCTATCTGTACGTAAATACTATCTATCACATTGAGTGATATCGTCATCCAGACGATACATCCCTTCTGCGCTCGTCTGTTATTCTAACAGCACATATATAAACTACAATATTCTGATATCATTATCTTATTAGATATCTTTGTGATACCAAGTGATAATAAAAAAAGACTATACTGTCTATAATTAGAAAAAATGCAGCCACATCCTTAACAATAATGAATCCAACAAATAACAAAAAAGACATAATAAAACTAAGTACATAATATAACTTGATATCGCGTCAGAATCACATATTCATATGTGCCACACAATCTATGAGATGCGCAATATGGAACCTAGTTACTTCAACTACACTTTAGGGAACTAGATATTACAAATTTTAATCGGCATATTATCAATTTACTCCTTTATAGTATATGTTAATTTCGTTCTATGTTATTTTTATGTAACTAAAGAATCAATGCAATTACAGAGCCATTCTCTATATGCAAGCACTCTATCGCCACCTATGACTTTACAAATAATGTACTGAATGGCCAAATACTTGGGTATCGACTTGCCTATGAACGGACAAGAGGACGTAGTGAGAATCTCGCAGTTATCCCACACAGATGTAGAAACTAGATTCTAGTGAGCCTGAGGTGAGCTAATTAGCATGTATGTGACTTATATATACTTACCACATTTACCATCACCGACTTCATCAATGTATCACTGAAGACGAATACGTTATAGATAACTCAGCTAAATTACCCAAAATAGCACATAAATTATACTATACACTAGAGAGCATTCACAATATAGGTATAGGAGGAACTCATTAAACATAACACACTTACTCCATACGAACTTACTCAGGTATTAAAAACAGAAGAAAGATAATATTCTAAAAGAAAAATCATAGAATAGAATTGCTATGTCGGAATGAGGTGGAGAGCTGTCCGGAACTTGAGTAAGTACATTATCGAGGAAATTCGAGAAAAAAAGTTAAATACCATGCCGCTTTATATTCGAATAAGCCTATTTAGTATAATTAGAAGCGAAATAAGTAGTACTTATAGCTTAGAATAAAATTAAGATTACTTAAATATAATAGAGAATATAAATACCATATAGTTTGCATATTGAGATAAAATAAATTAGTATATAGTATATATAAAAATCTTGCTGCCATGTGGTGTGTGAAGTAATTCGTGGTGTCGGTGGTTCACATGAAGTCGAAGATAATCGGATAAAGAAAACTAACTCGTGGAAAATCAGGATAGAAGTGGTTTCTCTCCTGATGTTTAATTCCTTTTTTTTCAAATTAATAAAAGATATTGGATCCCAGGGCACTCCGAGCTCAAATATTTGGAGAGCGTGATAAATTACTAGTTGACGCGTAAATTCAAGGATCTCTAGAATAGAATGAAATAACAAAAAATAAGAATCGTACTTCGATCAGGAACAAGTATGAAATATAAGAGAACTAAGAATCATATGATCATGAAAAGATACAGTATGATAATTTTAAAGTAGCTATAAAAAGATAGACAACCGAAAACAAAAACATAAAAACAAAAAATAAAAACTTATAAACGGCAATCAATATCGAAAATTTGCGGAAGCGAATAAGAAAATATTAAGTATACTCAAAGATTTAATAATTGAAGGTCAGAAATATACAGAGATAACCGGGCGAAAAAAAATTATAACGATCTAAATCACAATCGATTATTGGTACGATGTATACAAATATATAAATTTATTGGAGGGTCGTTATTCTGGAGCGCGTATATAAAATAACAAATAATTGTGTATTAGATAAAAAACTCCCCCCAACAGAGCGCACAAAAAAATTTTAATAAATATTATAAAACAGAAAAAATTAAAAGAGCGTTTGACACATATACTAATGAGACTGAGGGGATATAATCAATAATGGAATAATTAGAGTATAATCAACACACAATTAGAGAAAATAGATCGAAATATCTTAAGGAGAAAAATCCTATACGATGAGAAGTACGCTAATCAGATCCTTCAAATCAGATACTACATAATTAATGCACAGTCTCAGATGAACGTAATCTCAACTTCTACTTACCACAAAGAGCTAGATCAACGACAAGAAATCAGATCAGTCAAAACTAAACATCAAATCACACATAACATAATTATAATAATACATATTATACTATCAATAATATTATTAATATTATATATTATTAATATTATATAATATATAAATATATAATAAACTAATATATAATATATATCATATAATTAAATTTACTTAAATAATATAATTATAATGAGAATAATAAAATAAAAGACGCTTCCGGATGCTTAGCATGATGCGTCCTATTAATAGAAATTCAACTATATACATATATAAGTTTTATGTATTAAAATACTAAATATAAGTGAGGCAATTTAATCGCTCAGCTATAATTATAAGCCGCGTGTTAGAAAAGCTCACAATGTACACCACCACGTGAGGTTTGTGTGTTAACGCAGACAGGGTAAAAAGACCGTTTCAAGTATTAATCTGGAAAAAAAAATATATAAAAAAAAATTGTTACACATGGTTAAGGAATGACCAGACAAATTTCACTATCACAATGACAAGCAACCATATAAAGAGGCGAGAACAGGGATACCAATAGGAAACAAATTTTATTGATTTATTAGTCAAAAGTATTAGAGGAGGTAAGAGCTAAAAAACAGACCATAAGACTTCTTCACAGCAAGGAATAGGAATTAGGAATGAAATCTCGGATATCAACAGAGCACATTTATTAGGTTAGCACTTAGAGAATCAAGATTAATAAAACCCATATTACGCTATAATACATTGAGTTTTAAGTTTTGTAAATTACATTAATGTATGTAATAACACGCGTACACGGATTTCATTCTTTATTATATTCTTCTTATGTTCATTCGTCCAGTTCAACACCAGATTTGACTAGTTGAGACTAACCAGGTACTTACAGAACAGTAATCATCAGGTCCGACCTTTACTGAGGAGTTTCAATATCCAAAATCAGTAGAATCTAAACAAAGGACAAATTAAACAATAAATAATGAATTTCGAAACAAGAGATACAAAAATGAGGATACATAATAACAAAGAGAGGACAAAAATCTTAAATATAAAGCACTAATAAAAATAATATATATAAAATACACATGAAGAATGTAACAAAAAAAGATGATTGATAGGGCAGCGCTCCATATCGAGAACATCATTAACCATTCTCTCTAAATGAAAACAATTGACCAATTAGGATGTATTTAACTTTACGTCAACAAATAATAAGGAGAAATTTGCTTGATTAAGTATAAAAATGATCTACACAAGTAATTTTCGACTATACATCCTGTTGCCGATTCACTAACCTTGTTAATTCCCTTGTATAATAATACTATTATAATAGAATTATCGTCAATCATGATGTAACCAGATATAATTATATAGGCATGAAGATACACTATATTATTGATACATTAGTAATCTATAAATTAGAAGAGGAATAAAATTATTAATAATTAAATTAAAACTATGGTAATAACTAGATAGTATAGTCATAAATGATATACCGTAAATCAAATTTGTACTTAGAGACCATAGGCATACACATGATAAATAGTGTCTTTGCTACTTACAGTAAGTAACAGTAACTGCTTGTATCTTAGTGAGACAATTATATATATAACATAATAATTAATTAAAATTAGAATATATTATACAAAAATACATTTACCTAATAGAGTATAAGTATTTAAAACGAAAGATTATCATTAATAAAAACTGAAAAGATTATATCCACATTCATATTCACACTAATACTATTACAGGCAGCACTTTTCTTATAGATATTACACATAGTATATTGAATTAATATATAAATTAAAAATGATATGTTAACAAAGTATTGACTTAGATCAATAGGTGTTCAGTATCTACGGTAATATAGTTAAAGCGATTTAATCATGGGAACTTAGTGAATCTTTTTTCATGGGATGATAGATGAGGTATACATAGATATAAATACTATACCAGTGATAAGTGATCTCTAATTATTGTAGACGAGAAAATGAATATTTACTACACATGAAGATAGTTAGCAGGAATTGAAATCATAGACAGAACAAAATACATTTCTTTTTATTATCAGGTTATCTTACACCGTGGCGAGATATTTTAGAGCTGAGACATAAAGAAAGCTTCAAGGCTTATCGACTATGACTAGCCCTTACACACTTGATCATAGTCTAGTTATAGCGAGTCCATGGCGCACTTGTAAGAACGTTCCTGGCCTCGTGATAGCATACGTTGAATAGTTGCGCTTATGGCACATATTCAACACTTAAAACGCTATAACCGAATATCCAACATTAACAGTTGGAGAATGACGGGAGGCTGAGGATGGGGTAATAACGTCATGATGGTAGAAATGCTAATATAAAGAATTGAAATGAGGAAAAGAAAGAAGATAGTAGACAACCAGTAGCGCGAGTGGGAACACTATACCACACCACACCTTATAGTGAAAATATATCTTTCTTAAAGTACAATTAATTCAAGTCCAGCCGTACTGAAAAGATTCAAGATTTTAGCAGTGTAAAATCGAGCAGCGAGCAGCGAAGGACAGATCTGTTGACTGGCAAGCAAGTATTTACCAATTAGGACCTTCAATTGTCACATCAATCGGAGAACGTGTTAATGGGGTCGGAGAGAGTTTTAGTTATAGTAAGAAATCGAGCAAGAGAGTAATAGATCTGCGAGAGCGCACTCCTGTTATTTTTTTCTCTGATCTACCCCCACAACAACATACTAAGGATTAATGATGATTTGGTAACCAATGCAGCAAAGAAAGATTCGAGCTAGAGTATAAGTACGAGAATATGCATTAGTAGAACAAAAATTTCAACGTGAGAGCGAAAGAAGATATTGTCATCTGTGTATAAACATCTTTCTACAATAAAGTAAATACTATAACTAAAGGAAGGGGATAGAATTGTGAAAGAGATAAGAATGATGTATAAACAAGATCAATAAATATGTAATCTACCTATTTCGAAAAATATTGTATTTGACTTTAGACAAAGTGACTTTTAAAGATATCACAAAGAATTTAATATTATATTACCGACCGTAGATCTCATAAATGCCAATTAGACAAATCTTTAGCTTAATTAATAAAAATTAATTTAATTCAATAGTTATTTAGGGAGAATAAAAATAAATAAAAATAAATAGCAAAAAGAATTTAAAGAGTTAATTAACAGATTAATATATATAATATTAATAGAACAATACAAGAATATATTAGTATATATTGAGATGTGCACATGTTTATATATTAGCTCTTAGAATATATTAAGGAAGAGCCTATAGATTTATAGAAAATTTTTCATTTATCACTATACCTCTGAGTCACGGAGTATTCATATCACTGATAACATTCTAGGAGGATTATCTTTGCAATTGTGTAAAGGGTCTACGCATTCATCAGGAAGAACGATTAGCAGACCACGAGAGGGAGGAAGGCAAAAGGAGAAAACAAATCAAATATTAATTAGACAAGACAAAGCGAAAGAGTTAAGAAAGCATCGTGTTCAAGAAGCTGATACTGGATACACACACACGGAGGAAATCATCGCACTAAAACCAGAGAGAGGGCACAAAACTCCACTAGGGCCAAGCACACAGGGAGACAGGAAGGAAACAGGAGCACAGCGACAGGGCGCACGATTGACGGTACCGACTACTCCGAGAAGTCGGTTGTGCCCCTGAAATGACCTCGCCGGCGCTCGCCAGGCAACGTCGTCGCATTGCCTGAGACGGAGAGCTTATGAGGCTCCAGTATATGCAGAGAAAAAAATTGAGGAGTAAGATAATGTCCTAAGCTTCGCACCTGAGGGTCACCTTTCTCTGGTAGCTATTACCGTTAGCGAAGACCACAACACTTATAAGATCATGCGTTAAGAGGACAATAGACTATATAAAGAAAAACTTGATCTACTGGTCGACTGTTCTGAGATCTCACTGACACTTTCATTCATGATCGAGAACCATTTACACATAGTGAGCAACGCGCCCGCACCAGCCGAGAGGGCCCGAGAGTACTACCCCGTGCTTGTGCGCACCGTACTCCGTACGCGTGGAAAGTTCTACGTCATACATGGTGAGCTAAATAAATTTTATTTTGACCTTACAAAAAAATTCAATAATATGAAAGTTACGTCTGAAAAAGTAAAAAAAAGATATAAACAATTTCAAATTACAATAAAGAAACAGAGTCATAATAGATCGTAAGAGATGCTTGATATCCGGGTTTTCTCTTCGTCATTAGTTGGAGCACTAGCGTCATTAGCAGAATTATGAAAAAAACGCGCAAACCATGCAACACTTGAAGAGATTCACACGTGAGTAATAAGCGCGGTATGTAACAAATGATCTAATCATGTGTATTCCGAGCCATATGAGTAGTAACGGCAATTATTAAATATACTTCACTATGTATTGTGTCGCTCACAAAAATTAGAAAAAGTGAGTACAAACAATCTATTAATACCAAAATGTGACAAAATGGATATTGTATCAAACATAATTCACATCTATAATTGAGCAGAGACGGGTGTTAAAACAACGACTATTAGTAACTATATTAGCGGTTAGTGATTGACGACTAGAGAAGTTATTTAAAACTATCTTAGGACAGGCATATTTAACACTGGATCAACAACAGAGGATCCTAACCTAGAGTGCTTCAAGAATAACTGAAAGAAAAAATAAATTATTATAACGGGAAGTTGTACAACTACAAAGTTACTCGGACAGCTTCCATATAAATACGGGCAAAATTATATTAGTGAATAAACTATCTTACACTCGAGTTAAGAATCGAGTGCACTAAAGTATAATGCATAAAATATATAGTTACTTTGAACTGCTAATCTAAATAGAAAAGTCTGAATAAAAATAATTTTTAAAGAAACACGAGTACTTATATGAAGCGTGATATCTAAAAATTATTATATATATAAGTTCTCAGTGACCAAGATAGAAAAAAAACGTACATCCCACCTAAAGAGGTACATAGGATTTTCATAAGGAAATGGAAGGGGAAGTAGAGAACAGATTTCCGAAAATCCTGGTTAATTATGAACTCATGAGAGAAAATTAATGAAAAAGACACACGAAGGAGGATAGAGATAAAAGTAAGCCTTACACACAACTAAACCCGGTATCATAAAAAATTGGACCCAACTACAGCTCAACTAAACACAAGAACAACTTAATGGGCGGAGAATATACAGTAAGTATTGAGAGATGCTATAGCTTATCCAGCAACCTTTGAGTATCCAATGAAATAGCATATTTACATAATTATAATAAAACCACAAAGAAATATCTAAGACCTGCAAGATATATGAATATGATGGAAGATAAATTGTTTTATGAACAATACTAGACGTTTGAATGTTTGTATAAATTACGCATGGCGTAATCTATAATATCAATATACACTCGCTACCTTCCCTTATACAAAAAAGAGAAGTCATACCATGAAAAATGAATCGGGTGGGAGATACTCTTTTATTAAACGAAAAGGTAATAGGAGTACTTTAGTTTCATAGAGTGACATAATAAGTTTCGTGGTACCTAAAAATATATCAGACGAATTGATCATAAGGAGTAAATAGTTAGGAGTATCACCTGTGTTATAACATAGGGCGATCTAGCATTCCGGGAACGAAGAAAGTTAAATACATGATATACTTCGATGTAAAATTTTATGAGAATCAAAATTGATAAATTTCTATAAAGTATAAATATATGCTCCACTACATATATTCTTTAAAATAGCTGAGACAATATACTATCAATTCAAGAAAGAATACAACATCCTATAGCTATAATCAACGAGATATAATTTGATTATTGAAGACTCCACACGATATACACACATATCATAAATTCAGGAGGTTTATATTACGTTGATGAATTAGTGAACGGATAATGATGTAATTAAAATTATAATTAATATAATAATAGTAATAATATAGAATTAAAAATATGTATGTATTTAATAATGATATTCGTATGAGTGAGCAGAGAGATAGTTAAATAATCTTAAGGAATATATATAATAAATACTAAATACTTATTTATTAATAATTATAAAGATTAATATAATAATATATATAAAAGCTTGTTCACTGATCGATTACGTGATCATTGGCAAAAAAGAAATAGGTCAAGGGGACAGGAAAATCTTCGGTATACCACGCTAGCGACAAAGCTTCCAAGAAATTTTATGAAATAATAAGATTATCTTGAGATGATAAACATCAATATAAGTATAGGGAAAATAAAACATCATAATGTTATTTCATATCATCTTAAATTATATAAAGATACTAAGATATTTGTATGACATAATAAACATATTTATTTATCCGAGTATAGATAGATAAATTACTATAGAAATACTCTGATAATAATTATATTAATTAATGATTAAAATATAATAAATATATCATGAATATATTAAAAATTATATATTAAATAATATTATAATTAAAGTATAATATAAAATAAGATTTAAAAATAATGAAGATCAAACATAATTTAAAATGATCATAAATTAATATAACTAATAAAATTTCAAACTCAGGCGATATATATAATTAATCTTACGGGATAAGACAAATACTAAACTGAGGAATATACTCCATTGATTAAAAGGAGTGAAATTATTATATTAAAGGTACTAACTCTTAGATAAGCTATTATCATAATTATATATCATGTTCACTCTAGGATATTGGATTCACTGATACGTAGTATAGCACTATGACATATAGGGTTACAAGTCTATATTTTAACTTTATGAAGACATATAGATTGGACCTTAATCGAGCGCACCTTATCCTGATGATGCCGCTCAGATGCTAAACGGTTGATACTGACTTTGCTTTCTATAACCGGTATCAGAGGTGCCGAGTGATATACAAACTGAACATTCTTATACTTCACTGAAGACTTAATGAGTCATCGACAATAATCGAGTGACAAGATAAAAGTTGTAAATACCTTGAGATGCTAGTAAGATACCAGGAATCAGATTTTATATAGTAGATGCATATTTCAGAGGTAAAACGGAGGAAGTAGAATAAGGCTTTGTAACTTTTTATGGGGTAAAACTTAGAGGCATTGAATATAAGATGAATTAAAGTCGGTAGTCATTACAAGGATATTACATGATTAAATATGGACAGTATTAAAACTAATTAGAGAACAATGTATAATATAATGCACCATGGTCTGCAAAAATATCAATTGAGCTTAGAATAGTACATATCCCGCAATAATAAGTTATACCAGACCTCAACCTAAAGTTCGTTACCGCCTAAATTTACAATTGGACTCAGTCTCTAATAAATTCAGGTAGAACAGAAACGGTACTCTCATAATCAATCCCACGTATAGTCTAAGATTTTATCAAAAAATTTATGGAAAGATTAAAATTGTGGCACATCCTAAAACGTGCCAAAGAGTCATTAATATGTGAATTATGCAATAAAAGATGTATCCCACGCCTAATGACGGATATTAACAGAACTACGAGAGTAACTAAGATATATAAATATAGAAATAATCATTATTCCTTATTAATAGTAGTAAGTATAATTGAAGCGGTAATTAAGATAAGAGTGATATTCTTATGAATTTAATAGAAATACGACAAGTGAATTAAGTTAGAATAAGAATAGTAATATAGCACACTATCAGATATCAGCACTAGCTCGTGAACAGAGTTATCCTACCTTATGACTAATGATATATTATGAACTTGATACATAGCAGTAACGGAGGTCGGAGCGTAGCGACTACTTTTTGTGATGAGGTGCAGGTTTAATATACGCAAGACTACATGGATTAACCTGGAGGGAACGTGTTATTTAGCAGGACACTGGTAGATTGTACCTAAGATATATATTTAATAATAACTTACCGTGGTAATATCTGCTTAAATTAGATTTGGTGAATCACACTGGAGTCGGTAGCGGCTGGGAGGTATGATTAGACGCTATATATGTGATACGAGATGCTTAGTTGCAACCTCGAAGACTGAGAGAAATTCTCATAAGTTCAAATAAAAGCCAGAAAGGAATTTAAGAGACCCAAGTTCTTGTTTAAAGCAGATATTACAATTACACAGTAATTCATTCAGAAATATAAATTTATAACAATAGCAGTTTTATGAAGATTATTATAATATTATTATTAACATGACGGTTACATTTACAGTTATTTACAATAACACTTCATTATTGATATAGTCATTAATGTATCGAATTGACTATAACCATATTTTATATTATATGAATTGTTTAATAACACGCTTAGTTATTGAAATAGTTTATTTGAACAAAAGCAAAATAAGCAGACAATCATGTACGATTTATTAATAGTTTATATCTAGTCTACGTTGAGGAGACCTGAATTGCATGGAACTAGCGAAGATTATCAAAGTTAGATATGGTGTAGTGAGTGCCTAAGCGAACTTGCTCCTGTGGGAACAAATAAACATTGAGAATACCAACAATCAGAAATTAAGTACTATAGACATTTCTACACCAAATGTAGGAATGAATTATAATAAATTTACTGTAATATATAATAAAGAAATCATCAAATTACAACAATCTCATGACATGACACGTATGTAGATAATTACTATTTGAAAATATGACTTGAAAGTGGTATGGCATTGACACATAAGATGCAACGTATTCGACGACTTAAAATAGGAAAAGAAATATTATTAAGCTAAATATTAATATTAGATGGAAGTATAATATTATATTTATATAATATTATGATGGTGTGAAAATATAGCAATACGATAATCAAAAATTGAGGAATATCCAGAAGAAATATAACTGAGAAATGTCCGAGGTGTATATTACAGATGAGCAGTAGAACCACAAGACAAAATATAATAAGCAAATCATCATTAAAAATAATCATATCCGTATTAAATTTCCAATTTAACAAAACAACTTAAAATCCTAGATACTAATTAATAAAGAGCATATGACACAAAAGTCTAAGGAAAATATAAGTGATGAAGGAAGTAAGATAGAAAAAAGAGAAATACTCGCTTATACTATAACAATAAACATAATAAGGTCTCACATAAAGAGAATTCCTTATAAATAGATCATTTATTTGTAAGTAAATAGACAAAATGTAGTGCTATAATAAGTTTAGTTATAGATATATGACTAAAAAATAAATATTAATTGTAATGATTGAATTAGGGTATTGTGGAGTGATTATATTATTGAGACTGGTAGAGAGTAAGTAATTAGATGAATAGATACTATTGCGAGTACAGACTTAGAGCAATATACTACCACGTAGGCGAAAGATCCAGAAAAGCGTGATTAGTAATAATAAATTATCGTAATGATCCATCAAAATACTAATTATTATTTATATATTATGATATATTATTAATTCAGTATAACGATAATTTATTAGAATCTAGTATATGTAGATAGATGGGATTCAATGGTAGTATTAGGCGAAATTATCGGGTAGACATAATAACAGTTATCAACCAATATAATCAATGAGCTCCACACGTCCATCATAATTCTATATTATTATACCTTATTACAAATTTAAGACTATTCGGGTTAAGTATTATAGTTTTGATATTATATCAGAATTAAAAATATATTAATATTATTTAATGGATCTATTAAACATATGTATTGAATTAGTAATAGTAATAATTTTGAGGTGAGATAGGTTAATAATAGTAGTGAGTAGTAATTAATATTAAGAATTAATATTTATAAATAATTAATATTCATTAATAATAGCAACTTATTAATATGACAATATGCAAAAAGACTAGAAATGTATATAAGTTATGAAAATATCGGACTAATTCAAACAGCCGGAGAGTATAACATTTATCTCAATACGAATATGAGACCCCATCATCTATATAGATATCGGTACTTATACAAATATTGATATAATTTATATAATTATCAAACAACCACATCACACTACATCATATAACAAATTAGTAATATATAGAGTTAGTTAGAAAGCGCAGACAAATATATATACTTCCTAACGTACAAGCCTACTACACCTCGCGTGTTATAGATTATCTACTCGATCGTAATTATAACTGTATAGCATATCTGTAGCAATATCATAGATATAATTATAAACGTATAATACATTGATGAGAGAATAAATATAATATAGTGCAGGAGTATATCATAGTAGTAATTATAAAATACACAATAACAATATTATATATAAATCGATTAAATATATATCTGAGTACAAATACTATCATTAATCATATATTAAAAAATTATTGAATTAACATCAGTATTAATAAGTATAAATTATAATATTAACTATGATTAATTAGTTATATATATTATTATTATTAAATTATTTTATAGTAATGTCAGGTATTTTATTCATTAATGTCTGTAAAGAAACCTTAGTCAGTATATAGTGTTTACGTATTAACCAATATGAAGAAGTTTAATATTCAGTTATATTATTTATTTTATATGTAGTTAATTTATATGTTGTCTATACATTCAATACCATATATTATCAGGTAGATTGTAGTTATTTGAGGGTGTGTTGTATTTCGTGAGTTCCCATACAACTTTTCAAGCTTTACTTTAAGTAACCAAGTATTAGTAGTAATGAATATTATTATTATAATATACTAATTATTTATTATTATATATTAATATTAGTATATATTATTATATGAAGTGATTAATATATAGTTTAGTATTTTAGAACTAGTACATATTAGATATATAGTATGGTACTTAGCTGGGTTCAAACACACTTTTGGTATGTAAAATACCTCAATGTGGTTTATGAGACATCATTTAGTAATTAAAGAACAGACTGGAATTGAAAAAAATATGAATTCATATATTGTAGGTATTATTTTATCGTATGATTTAAACAAAGAGAATAGATTAGATGCCATGTCAATAAGTATAAAAATATAGTTATATATATATAAGAATTAATTATTAATCAAATATTTAATTGGATATTTAACTATACATACCTTAAAAATAATGTATAATCTATCATCATAATGTATCCTCTATTTAATTATACACTATGCTCAAAAAATTCCAAATAACTTAATTATAAGTGCAATAATAATATTAAAATTTTATTATGATAGTTAAGGAATAATCAATATGGATAATAATGGATCTAATACGGAACCTTGATGTACTAGTATAGTAATATTGAATATTACTATTAAAGAAATTAGATATAAAGCTAATTTTATTTAATTATGAATTCTGAATTATATATTTATATGTATATATAGGATAATTATTATTATATTAGAGTTAAGGTCTATTGTAAGAGTATTATATAATTAATAAATAAATGAACTGATTAATAATATAGATATAGTAATTGATATTTAATCACAGATAAACTAGAACATAAACATACTAGATAAAACTCAAGAATTTACACTTAGTACTATTAGTTCGGTTTAATTTTGATGATAGTAATCACTATAGAATCTTATTTAGACTTAAGTAAGATGTGTATGTAGCCTTCAGGGCGACAGAAGAATAAGTAAAAAAATGAAAATTAATTATTGAAATTCGGGGATTAAGATACATAAGCGGATTAAGCGGGTTAGAAAAAAAAATTCAAAGGTCATGTATCGGAACACTTTGGCCTTTATATCAACCTTAATGCAAATGACAAGGTATGAACAATAAAGTGAGTGTTAATTGAGTGATACTAGGGAGATGGACATAGGGCGAGCAATTATTAAAGAAGAATTAAACAAATTTTAAACTTTATTGATTTTATTAACAAAGTTTATCAACCTTTGCAAGTAAAATAATTGTATCATATTTATGGCTAGGTTATCTTATTATTGATGCGATAAAATTCATTATAAGTTGCAGTGAAATTTGGGTGTGACGATAATAATGTTTTTATATATATATAAATATTGTAATTTAGTAATTTAAAATTTCTAAGGCTGACGCGAAGGATATTATAGCTATCTAATCTCATATAACGTTGACTTCAATTAGATCAGTAGTAAGTTAAGAGATATGCTACAGATTACCACTGATGTTATAGCTATTTCTATGTATTATAAAAGAAAATTGATTACAAACATGCAAACAAATTAAAAACATTTACTCACTAATATTATTAAAAATTCAATCCTTCAACAGATTTGTTTTTCTTACTTAATATGCAAATCAAACGTAGAAACATAATAAAAGTTTAAAAAATTAAAACCTACAAATCATTATTTTTTTTGTAAAAATAATATGTCTACAACTAACACTACCATCACATTATTCTTGATATTGGAAGTTTTGAAATTTGTAAATCAATTTACTTCTGTATTGTACGTTCTCTGTTTTACTGTATTCAATGAAATGAACCAAAGTATAAATATAAGAAACTACTACACTATTAAATCTATTTGAACTTAGTCTTATTAAACTATAGAATTGACAAATTAATCCCTTCTTATTATTTATTTATAATTAAAAAATATATAAGTAGTTATTTCATTTATTATTATATTTACTAGATTATTAATATTTTTATCATTTACTATTATTAATAATATGATGATAATTAATAAGTTATTAGTAGATACTATTAATATTAGTATTTATATTATATTAGTTATAATTATAATTATAGTATATATATTAATATTGATTGCGTATATATTTATATAATATATGAATAAGAGATATATATAGATTAATAGATATATTAAATATATTATAACAAACACTATATTATCGGACTAATATAAAGCGAATTTGTATTACGTGCATGTCTTTCCCATATATTCAATTCCTCATCTCGTCTTTACTCCAAGCTCCTCCATTCTTCCTACAAATTTCATCCGTCTGCAACTTAAGGAGAGTTCATTATTTTATCTTATTATAACAAAGTAAATATTTTTTTCTCTTGTGGTTATTCATTTGTTTTTATTACTGGTTATTCTGTTGTTTCTATTTTCGGTTGATGCTCTCTTCTAGCTTTTTTCCATTATATCTGATTGTAATGTAATAATAATCTGACTGCTTGAAGAGAATGTGTAGTATATTGTGTTATAATGTTGTGCATTTGTTTAATGTACAGTCCTCAGAGAGCTCTTATTGTTATGTACTTGGCATACCTTATAGTTTTCATCCTGGTTTGTAAATCTTACTTATACCGTCCAGCAGTTGAATAACATATCGAAAGCAAAAAAGGGAGCAAAATTAATGTGAGATGAAAAAACAAATCCACCAGCGCGTCCACCCAAACATGTTTTTTAAAAAACAACCATCAAACCCCAATGTTTTTTTCCCAATGTATACGTTTGATATTGGACCTTGAATTCTGGGTGGACCAGGCTGTGGGTGACTGAGGAATAGGTCTTCTTCGGCCAACCCTCATGATACTTTTTCCGCCCCATGATCATTTTTTGGAAACCAACCATTTTCCCCTGGACTCCGTCCCTCCACTTATTCCTCTTCTACATTCACGAAATTCCTATGTCCAAACCATGACCATATCTTTTTCCGCACCGTACGATTTAGATTTTATACTCCTCCACCCCCCCACCAACCTCATCTAACACAGCTATTATCTTATCCTATTCCTATTTTCTTTCACGGGTGCTCTACTCGTCTCCCCTCCTCTCTCCTACCCGTCGCGAACACTTACCAACTATTCCAACTCCACTCCCCATAGATACCAACACCATAGCGCGTCCAAGAATTACAACAAACATTCTAACAATTAACCCAATATAATCCCGCTCTAAAGTCAAACACCACACTCAAACGACCTTTCCAAATCATACTCTTACCTTAGTTTCACTTCTCATCCACCTAACCTCTCCGGTCTTACTACACCTTTTCCCTCGTAAAATAAATGGGCTTCAAATCACCATTCTCACTCAAACACTTCCAGCTTTCTCTGGACCTACACAAACCTACATGTATATTCAACAACACATAAATAGTACCATATATATAATAGGAAATATATAATAATAGTGGGCTTAACATACATATTATATTTATTAATAAAAATTATATATACTATCAGCAATACTCATACTTAAGATAGTAGTGTAAATCCCCCCACTTATCACATAATTCCCATACAAATACTCAATCCTCAATTCCTTTATCATCACAGTAACTAGTGACACCCTCTATACATCATCCTCTTCACTACCACCAAATTACCATCACTCATAAATGAATATCTTGAAAACCTTAACTTCTATCACTAATAACTAACATAATATCATCCTATAACACCTAATTCTAATCTATAACCTATACCATCGTCATCAATATCATGTTGCATTCATCCTACTTCAAATAACAGCTAACACAACACTTTATCATACCAGGTTTAATTACTATTAAGACTATTTATTTCTCCCACTTACACCTCTCTAAAACGCCCTTATATACACCAAATATACTACAGCGCTTATATCAATGAATTGCAATATATATAACGAGGTACCATAGCTATAATAAAGGCATATATATTATATATAATAACTTCATAATCATCACGCTGCTTGAATAGTTCAAAGGTGATACCAGCTGAATCTGTACTCACTTGTATCCCAAATGTACATTTTTCTTAGTGCAACGTACTTGCTACTTCCAGTATCTAAAACCCGTATGACCTATGTACATTTTGGATCTCAATTTTTTCGCGACGCACCCTTCTCTTGCTCACTTGCGCAAAATCTGCCAAGTGAATCCACAATCACCTCTTTTCCAGGCATATTTCAACACTTGCAATATTCTTTCTTGTTATGACATTTACTCATATACGTAGTTGTATAGAAATAAATAGTCTTATAGTTTGCCTATTCTAATAACACTTGTGGCCATCATCAACGAACTTAAACAAGAAATATATAATATAATATATATATATATATAATAATATCAATACTCTTACTATCTTAAATAATATACCTCTATATTCTTTGTATATATACCCTAATATAATATATATATACTGACTATAATAACATAGTATATATATATATACTACTAATTAACACACATATAGCTATATATATATATAAATATATATATTATTATATATAATATAGTATAATAGTTATACTATAGTAATTATATATATATATATTATATATACTTATATATATACGTATGCGAATAGTGATTGATGGTTTATGTTGCGAAGCTCTATTTTTAGCAAATCGTGTGGATGGATGTCATTGCTTTTCCGAAGATTTTGGAGGATGTTAAGCATTAATAGTACCCCCTATCAGTTATACAATCATCACACACAGTTCTAAGGCTGAAAATTCCATATGATGATTAACAAACGGGCTACGGTATATTAACAGGAATTAGTTAAGTGATATAATGTTTTATATTAGGAAAGATACTATCGGATATTGTTCGTGAAATGGAGTCCGCGTCAAAGTGCACATGAGAGGAACTGAGTTGGTTTGAATTCTTGTATATCATAAGGGCGCCTTCCAACTTAACTGTCCATAGGTGTAATTAAGTCCCTTGTGGCATCCCTCACTCTATCATTGATCTTTCTTCCAATCAAGAATAACACCCGTACACTTCCCTTCCTTTCTAACCTCATCCACAAGCAGCTCAATCGTGAATACTTGCCCACACATACCTCCCACCTAAACTGCCTCCTTGTCTTCCAAATATAATATAATATATATATATATCTATAGTATATATATTAATTATATATAATATATATATAAATATATTATAATAATAATATAATATATATATATAAGAAAATAAAGTAATAATGAATATATAATATATATAATCAATATAGTATAATATATTATATATTAATATAATATAATATATATAATATATAAATAATATAATAGTAATTTTGATAACATACCAAAACCAAATTTTACCTAAACAAATGCTAATATTATATAATAATATATAATAATATATATAAACATATAAATATACATATATAATAATAATATAAATAATTATAATAATAAATATATAAATATAATATCATATATAAAATAAAAATGATATTTATAAGAATAAATGAATATTGAAAAATGAAACATTGAAAATGTCCACCTTTAAATTTGAATACATCATTGACTGAAATTTGAATGTTCGATATGAAAATGACTAAGATTTCTAATCTGGTGCCCACATGCCTCTCCGGGTAATTCTTTTTCATCCATGCTCAACAAGAAGTGCTTCAGCAGTGGTTGCTATAGATTGTAATCCACTTACAATCTACTAATAAATAAATAATACTTAGATGAAATAATAAACAGTTGCCAGCCATAGGTATTGTAAAATTTTTGCTAATAAAAAATAATTTAAAATATAATATAATAATCATAAATAAAAAATAATAATAAAAAATAATATAAAATAATAATAAATAATAATAATAAATAATAATAATAATAAATAGTAAAAACAATATATAAAAAATTTATCTTAGATAATATGAAAAATAAATAGCATAATAAATAATAATAAGCAATAATAAGTAAAATGGATATAATAATAATAATAATAATAATAATCATTATGATGATATAATAATAATAATAACAATAAAAAATAGTGTATATGTACTCGAAATTAATCATGTGATAATGTTTAATAAAATTGGATAATTGATGGACGGTTATATATAAGAGATATTAGTGAACTAACAATATTGGGAAAATTATAAATATATAGAAATTATAGTGATATATGGTCTTCTGTAAGTATCTGGAGACGTAATAATTATAAATATTATGATTGATATTATTATTATTG
>JABUQX010051228.1:0-25000 GCA_015478945.1 Trachelipus rathkii
TATAACTTCAATATATATATATATATATATATATATATATTCTAATATAAAGATAACGCCAAACGTATGATGTTGCTGAAGTTACTCAGTTTATGAATTTTGTTATTTTTTTTATTATCCTAGCATTATACAAACTAGAAACCCTAAATAAAGTACAAATATACATTGCTAATTATTATGAACGAGTAAATTTTAATAATAATGTTTTTTAAATAGACGATTTTATGTACAACAACTTTAGAAACAGAAAATCGCTTCTTTTTTTTTTTTACTCACGCTCATGCCGCTTGAATCCTTTGTAAAAATGTATATGGATTCAGATTACACAGATCAAAAATCACTCACAATTTCAGTTTACATCCCCAGTGGAAGAAGGTAGCTATAAAGTAATGCTCCTGAGTATTAGTCAATGAGTTCTTTGTTATAGTCCTTATTCTGTTTTGTTTTTTGTTATTTCAATTAGATTTTGAATTGATTTGTATCGTGTTCTAAAGAAGTGTTTTCAAAAAACATTTGTGTTTCATTATTTTTATTTTGTTCCTTTGAAATTTTTAATTATTTATTCAAAAATAAATTTTTTAAAGCATATATATATATATATATATATATATATATATATATATATATATATATATATATATATATATATATATATAGTCTATATATATATATATATATATATATATATATATATATATATATATATATATATATATATATATTTAAGATGGTTATTGCTGATTATTAAAATTGACTATAGTGCTGGTCAAATTTTTGCAAATTTCGGAATTATAAATAAAAACAATATACTTTAGAAAAACTTTATTTTTAAATGTATCTTTTTTGAATATATTTATTCTCTATTGCTGAAAATAAACTTTAAAAGAGTGATATATATATATATACATATATATACACTTATATATATATATATATATATATATATATATATATACTATATATATAACTACTATATATATATATATACTATATACCTATATATATATATATATATATACTGCTACTCTTTATATATATATATATATAACCCATTTACTTGATACATTGGTGACAGTTTTGTGTCTTTTGAATCTTAAATTCTGTTCCCTTAATTGAAAAATAAATAAAAGGGAAGGAAAGTAAAATTCGTTCCATTTTGACACATTCACAAAATATCAGGAATGAATGTAACACACTTGGCACAGTATGACCTTGCACTATCTTTGGTGCCTCTGACCATAAGTTACCAAAGAGGGATTTTGGTTAAACAATAGAGAAGTGTGTGTGTGTGTGTGTGTGTGTGTGTGTGTGTGTGTGTGCGCGTGGATGTGTGTATGTGGGTGTGGGTGTGTGTGTGTGTTATCTTTTTACGTCACTATAAGAAATATTTATATTTCTTATTTGTTTGCGTCGGATAGAAATGTTTTCAAGAAAAATCGGCACCGGTTCCGGACCGGTTCAAACTATTTTGGAATTCCGATTAGCGATTTCGGGTCCGATTCAAACTATTGGAAATCATTGAAACTCTTATTTCATACAATACATGCCACTTTCGTACCCGACTCCGATTCCAACTCCGATTCCGATTCGGCTTTGCAGCCAACCCCGATTACGAATCAGATTCCGATACTCCGGGCTCCGACACCGATTCTACAACTCTGGTGGTTTGTATCCAGAGCAAACATATACGACGATTTTCGCCTTCTCGTTATAAAATATTTAGGTGATGAGCTGAGGACGATTACGATATATTTCTGCTGGGGCCGGTTCGCAACCGGTTCTGCGAAATGGCATTTAAAACTTTTTTCAGAAAATGGAACCGGTAGTTAACTCTTTTAAAGATCTTTGTTTCAAAACAGAAAAGCACACAGGCAGCTAACTTATGATAAAGCAGATAAATCGTTTGTAAAATTTTGGCAACTCACCACAGGTTACACGTGTTTTTAATCTTCATTTCTGCAATATCGATTCAGTAAAATTGCTTAGATACCATTTTTTTACGACTACAGAAAAATAAGACGTTTTAAATCAAAATCAAAATGATAAAAAAAAAATATTTATTCAGTTAAAAAAATGTTAAAAAATTAAATGTAAAAAATTGTACAATTAAATTTACTAAAATATTATTAATATTTTTAATTGAAAAAGGCCGCTGGGGTGACTAGTATGTTCTATGAGACCATGGTTTGTTTCATTCAGTATCTATACATATATATACAGATACAAGATAAAAATCCTATTTATTAAAAAAAATCTTGTTTGATAGTCATATTTCAACAATCTTCCACTTACAGTATATATATATTTAGGCCCATACATTTTCTTTTATTATTAATGAATATGTATTAGGTTATGCTTCTAAGAAGTCAACCCCGTTTTCTACAGGGGAGATCTTCAACAGTCAGTCTAATTCCCTGGTTTTGTTAGCAATCAAGGAATGCACTTTAATCTTTAATTGGAAGTCAAAACTAAGTATGTGATTGACCATGCAATAGTTATCAAGTTGCAATAGAATTCTACTATCTGATCCCCAGTTCTTATTTTCAAAATTAAGAGTAAAATGGGTTTCTCTGCTCTACCTTTAGTATATTTACATCCTAAGTTGTAGTCAAAAAATAATACAAGAATTATTTGTGAAGCTGTGTATATGAGTAAAAACTGTTAATTTGTGGACCTGGCTTATGGTTATGACCCTGAAATGAAAGGGAAATATAATCTTGTTAAAGTTCACATTACAAAAAGGTCAGACAAGTGAAAAGCAATCCCAAGAGATGGTTACGTGTGCTATGCGTTCATTTAACACTGAATATTAATATAAATGTTATTTCCTGGCAGTCTAGTAAAAAAAAAATCTAAAAATGTAGGAAAATAACTCATTCTTATAACATAACATGTCCCTAATTCACGCTCCTTGTCAAGAAATTTAATCTTTTTTCCTAGTTCGTTATGTTAAGGTTCTATTTTAAATGTCAGTTTTCTTGAGTGGTTTTAACTCATACACTAAGCTACTTAATGTACTAAAATTTAGATTTAATATAAAAACATAAATAGGTATCTGCATTAACATGTATAATAAATATAATGTTTTTTATATAATAATAATAATTTATGCACTATGTTTGAACCAAATTATGTAGATAAATCAAGAATCTAAAATGTATATATAATCTATACCTTTAATGTTTTCTCGAAAACGATCCATTAATCAAGAATAAATCATAGTATTCGTAATAATTAGTTTCGAAAAAGGGGGATAGTAGTTTGAATAACAATTTGCTCATAGACTTATGTATTGATTATATCTCTAGTGAGATAACATAAGGATACACTCAACATACAGCTATCAGTACCTGTTTTGAACGTTCTGTAATGCTTGTTTAAGTTACTTGGGTAGCTTCTGTAAATGTTGATTCCCAGTATATTTGGCAATCATTGGCATACCGTTTGTAATTTAAGATATATTTGTATGAAAAAGATGTAGGACAAACTTTTTTTATTAGGTTGTGTTTAAAGTCATTGATTGCGATAAATATAAATATTTCATTCTTAGTTATAGAGATAATGGATACGCGATATAGTCTTATTGATCGGGAAAGTTCGGTAATATCTTTGTGTAGTACGGTGTCAGTAATATAAGTTAAGCATTTCTTCGTATAGAGCATCATCGTACTGATTATTATAGTTAGCCGGCTTACAGTCTACCTACGGATAGGAAACTCTATTTGTTCAAATACTTGTTTATTATAATTCTTAACTGATTTTATATTTCTTATTGTTAAATATATACAGTTGATATAAGTTTTATGAGGTATTGCTTATTATATACTAAATATAAGTATTGTGGAATAGGATACGTTTCTTTGAATTGTTACTTACTTCATTCATTACTGATTGATCATGTTTACATTTTACTGTTGTATAATTAAGTATTATTATTATTGCTTATATATTGAATTTGTATTAATGTTTTAACATATGATTCATTTATCTGCTGTTTTATAAGATCTCGTGCTTTAAGTGATTGGGTGAGGTGAATACATTTATATGCGTGACTCAGATTGAGTAACATCGGTGTCTAGCTTATCTGTTGTGAAAACTTGTTTTATCATAGTCTACCCGCATTTATATCCGGTCTGGCTGCTAAGGGACTGTCATTAATAATATGTATACCGTTACATTTTTACCTTAATACGATACTCCCATTAAATTATTTGTTTGTCTATAAATTCTTGTTACTTACTTATCTTTTTTATTTATGGTTTGTATACTAGGTGACATCTTTCTAACAGGTGAATAATGTTAGGGACATATGTTTGAAAATATACCTCAGCACTGAAATAGGGTCACGGTCCTCTGTTACTAATGCAACGGGTGCGGTGTTCCATGGCCGCTATCATTAATGCACCGAATGGTATCATGGTATAATTTTATTAATATGTTTGCTTATCTACTTAAAGTTTACTGTTTATTCGTCTGCATTGTTAAATGTGATAATATTACTTTACTTTTTAACATTATAGATTTGATCTTGATGCTTTGATACATCTCATATCCTTCTTCAGCATCAGGATTATGCGGTTTCGGATACGGTCATGTTATTGATGTCGAACGAAACGTATTTGTTAATCTGTCATAGCAGTATTGGTGGATTCTGAGAGGTTTCAGTCATAAGGAGACGATATCTATTACGGTCGGTTTATGCTATGCCGGTTACACTTTCTCCTCATTATTATGGAATACCCGAGAATGGAGTGACTTGAATAGTGCGGAGAATAGTCACGTGAGGGCAACAACTAGGGTCGAAGCACATTGATAGAACCGCTCAACAGAAATCAAGTTGTTGGGACGCCGGGATGTGCGGAGCGGTGGTGGCTTTGCTTACTGGGTGTACTGGAACTTCATTGGCACTGCATTTAATCTCAGTTTTTATGTAGTGTCTATAAAAAATGTAAGATTACTTTATTACTATACGTTATAATCATCATAAAAGAAATACAATTTTTTCAGCAAATACAATTCAACTTGATTTTAAACGTAAAATTAAATTAAAAATAAATAAAGGTCTTTATTACTTAAATAAAAAAAAAAAAAGAATTTTAAACAAATATAAAGTTATAGATAATAATAAATGAAATTATATTTTTTTAAAGCAAAAAGTTTAAAAGAAAATTAATGAGTTAAAAGAAACAAAATTGAAGAGTTAAGACTTTTTTTTAAAAACAAAAAAAAATGTATGTTTTTTATGTTTCATGATATGGAGTTAATTTCAATAAAAATAGATTGTGTTTTATATACATAAATGTCTTTATATAAGAATGAATGTTAAAAATAAAGTAAATATTAAAATAAGTAAAATCAACAACACAGCGTGCTACTGATTTGTTACATGAATATTTTCAAGCCCATTCAAGCTTCTGTATCTGCTCCATTCTGTATGCATTGTTATAGCTATTACTATTCTACTGTTGTTAAATACTGCGATAACTTTGTTTATTAGTAAGCCGTTCTATTCTCGTTAGTTGCTTATTATGGTTAAAGTGGTGGTTAGTTCGGCTTCACTTTTGAATCTTTTGTGTCCAACATTACTTATAATTTTGTCCTTTGATATGATTATCATCAGTTGTTTCCGCGATGCACTGTTGGAGTAGCTTTGTCATTTTCGACTGTGTATCCATGTATGTGAATAACTTTTTTGTTAACGTTTAGCGATATAATACTATTCTACATTGAATCATGTCTGACAGATATAGTAACAGGTTTATGATGTATAACAAAAATTAATAATTGTAAAATTATTATCATATCTATGTTTAATGTAAAAAATACCCGTGAATATGTTAGACATAAGTTGTATGTCATGTTTTTACGCTGTTCTGTAGCGACTTATCATATGAACATTTAGTTTAACTTCTATATCTCGTAAGGTCCTTAAGTGTGAAACACTTTGTTAAACCGATTATTACAAGATTTATTCTATCCTGTTTTATTATGACTGGTGTTAGGTTTGATCGTTGGTCAGGCGTTACTATTACTTGATTATCTTATTATACATTTAGTTCCAAAGTTTCCGCTATGTATAAAGCTTTATTAAGTGTGAAAACTTTGTTATGTTTACTTTTATTCACTGGTCTTATTGTAATCAGATATGATAATTAATTAAGAAACAAAAGTTGTTTATGATATTTATTTGTTTAACTATATTTCACCATATGTTTAAATCATCTTCCTTATAAATCCATTAACATTGCTTAATATCATCATTGTTATAAAGAATTAATATGTTTGACAACGTTAATGACATAGGTTACTTAGTATTTTTTTATGTTATGCTTATTTTGTTTTAGCTAATTATATCTATTACTGTTTTGAATTATAGTAAGTGGAGCTTCTGTTAACATGTATCTCGCATTTATATATTTCGTTAACTAAAGCCGTGTATAGTCTGTTTTGTTTAACATCTTACGTATACAAATTATATTCTTAGTTTCACAGTATCTATTGACATGTTAAGGCGATTATTGAATGTGTAAACACCTTTTTTTCCGCAGTTAGAACATCTATATACGTTTGGTCAGATATATGATAATTAGGCTACGGTTATGTCTATAAATTCATATATTGTTAATTATTGTTACTACCATGTCATTGGTAATATTAACAATTATAGTTAGAGGATGTGGTTTGAGACGTGAATGAATAGGTTACGTTTTTGGTATGCAATTTCTAGTTACTTTACTGTTGTTATGTGTGGAACTTTGGTTAATGTTAACCAGTTTATGTCTCATACATACGGTATTGTAGGTTTTGGTGTTGTACATTATATTCGTAGTTCAGATGATGAATGTTTGCTTTAATGATGTGGAAACTTTGTTACGTTAGCACATATATTCATTGAATCAGTATGATAAGTTAGACTTTTTTAGCTTATAAATATGAAAAGGGTAAAATTTTAGTAAGAACAAAAACTGTTTAAAGCATATAAAACAAAAATAAGTAAAAGTTTTGTGTTATGTTATACAGATATGACCTGAATCAATAGCTCGGTAGATCATTTGGATGCAATAGATCAATAGGTAAGGGAGGGTTTTGTGAGGCGTAGGGAAGGATGAGGAGGGTGGGGAGGCTCTGGAGGCTCTGGAGGCTCTGGAGGCTCTGGAGGCTCAGGAGGCTCTGGAGGCTCTGGAGGCTGTTTGATTTATATAAAAAACGTAAATTTTTTTCAAGTTATAAACTTAAAAAGAATAAGTTTAATTTTTTTTTGTTTTAATTTTTTATATTTTTTTTTTTAATTTTTTAAATTTTTAAAAAAAATTTTTAAACTTTAAAAAAAAAATTTAATTTTTAAAAAAAATTTTTTTTATGTTTAATTTTTTTTTTTTAATTTCTTTTTCCAATTTTTTTTTTTTTAAATTTCGAAATTTTTTTTTAATTTTTTTTTTTTAAATTTTTTTCTTTTCTGTATCGAGGATACATCATAAGAAAAGGATGTATACCAAGATTCTATGTCAATATTTCAGGTTTTGTGGCCGGAGACCCCCCCCTTTGGGGTGTGTACGGCTATTTAACCCATATATGATGCGAGTGCCTTATATGATGGTCATATACCGAGTTTCATCGTCCTATGTCAATTTCCAATGATTGAGGGCGGAATCCCCCTCTGTAGAGGGGGGTCCTAGACACCCTATACGGTCTTATAACCATCATATTCGAGATCTACCGATTCGATAACCTATATAAGTACGCCAATATTGTTGTTATACGAATGTTTATTAACTCAGCACCGCACCTGCTCCAGCACCGGTGCCGGAGCCAACTCCTCCGAATCCGATACCAACTCTTTCTAGAAATTCAACTCTGAACCCTCTCCACTCACCAGATTTCAGCCTTCTACGAACACTTCGTGTATTAAGGGGTGGGTGTCCCCTTTCGGGGGAACTCAGGGGACGTAACACCTCGTCTGCAACGAGGTTACCTCCACATCTAACCCTCCTCAAATTCTAACTACGATTAATACGATATCCTTCTACATCTAACCAATTGTAGATATATATCGGAAGCCATAGGCTGAGTCCCGGACGTATAGCCAGAGCCTAAGAAATCATTTTCATAATAACAATAATAATAATTAAAAATAAGAAAAAGAAAACCAACTTCAAGAGCTCGAGAACCAGAGTCGGTTCGCCTCTATGTGCATGAAGCGGAGTCTGCCCGTGCCTTGGCTGTGAATGTGTCTTCTATCTTGTAGGTTAGGTGGTATACCTCAGGCTCGATTTGCAGTCTTGGTCATTATTACATTCAAATTCTCAGTCCCATTTAGGATTTCTTAATGTCGCGGGGGAGCATAGGTTGGATCCCCCTAACCACCACCCTGCTCCATTATATTTTTGCCTCATTTAGTTCCCAGTTGTCCTCTCACTGCTCGTTTTCATATTATTATACTCTTTGACATGGAAATTTAGCGTTGCCATCTATAGTTTCGACCCTTTACAGTAAGTCACTAAAGTTACTTGCTGCCTGCTAATATCTAATATCATCCAGTCTGTATAGCATTCAGTGCCTTCCAAGCATCATCTTATCCCGAAGCTCAATCTCATTTTTCGTAATGATTACGTATTATTGCTCATATTCCTTTTTTTGACAGAATCTGAAACATGGTGTTCTATAATTGTATCAAGAATGCAATAAAACATACTTTCTAGCCTAATGGTTCGTGTTTCGACGTTTTACTAGTATGTAAGGTAGATCTATATCCCCTGTCGTTATTATATTGTCTAAAACACGACCGTCTATAGTCCGCATTCTGTTGTCTTCATGTTGGAATGATTACCTAGTACATATCCACTCAAGTAATAAAATTATAACTTATTATTATAAATATTAATATTATGTATGTATTATTATTATTTATTTAATTTTATTTTATGTAATTATTACTTATACTATATTATTTTATCTATTATTATTAATTTATTATAATTATTATATTATTATTATTATTAAATCTATTATTTAATTAATTATCTTATTTAAATAACCACAATGGATAAATTATGTTATGCTCCTAGCTCTCTCACTGCAATAAGCCCTGTCAGTGCACGATAACACCGCGAGCGATACCTAGTGTCGCGATAATATACGCGTACTGGATTGCTCGTATCAAGATAATCTCTGCATGTAAGACGTTAAATGCACATTATATAGTATTCACTGATTTTCTAAGGCTTTATCTGTTAATCCTTCATAATACATATTATAATATAATTTAATTTTTTACAACTATAGTTTAAAAAATTCTTTATTTCATTTTAAATATTTTTATTTTGTATCCGAAAACAATATTATAATGCGTTAACTTTAAATCAAATTAACAATAAAAATATATATTTATTTATTTATAAACTCTACCCATCTTATATTCTTTTACTTTCATCTTTTATTACATGTATATTTAATTTATTTAGTTTTTATCTATACTTATTTATTTATATTTTATGCCCTAAATCAAATGCAGTAATCTACAAACCGTCCTATCTAATTAATATATTGGTTATTAATTCTAGTTGCGATATATTATTATAGTATATATTTTAATTATTGATAATCGATAGATATCTATATTCAAGCAGCAGCTAGAGATGACTACTGACGGATTGGCATTTCAGTTCATAGAGTCATCAGCAAAAAAAACTTATTAGAGTCATCAGAAAAGGGTTTTATATTATACTATGTATAATAAAAGCCTATAAACTGTATCCAGAGGCAGGGAAGGTATATATATATTAAATATACCTCTAGCGTCCACGTAGATAGGCCGATTGGTTCTATCTTATATATATAATATATAATATATATATATATAATATAATATTAATATTATATATTTATATATATATATATATATATATAATTTAAGTAACGCCAAGTACAAAGCCAAATATTCAAAGTATGCAATATGAGATAATAATTTTGATAGGCTTCGTGAGAAAATGTATTTTAATGAACCTTGTTTCGGAAGAGACCCTTCATTGCACGGCTACCGCTCCTACGTGCAACCGAACGAGGAACTCTTCTTCAATCCCACTTTTTTCTTTCTTTACGAATGGACTGGGCTTCAAATCAGAATTCCAAAGAGCCCGAGCCGCCAAGACAGATAATGTTATAAAATCAATGACTTTTCTTGGTTCAGATCATTAACTTTTTTCAGTTCCTTCTAAAAACCTACAGTAGAGTAATAAAAGATGAAGTATGATTATATTTATTATATATATATTATTAGTATATATATATAATATATCTATAGTATATAGTAATATTATATATATTAATATATATATATATATTAGTATATATTAAATATATAATTATGATATATATATATTATATATATATATATATATATATATTATAATATAAATATATATATATATATATATATATTTATATATATTTATTTCAGCTATAATCTCTCTATATATTACTGTATTTAATATAAGTAATTTTGATATAATTTATCAATCTTCTATATACAGCCAATTTATATATATATATATTATTATATATTATATATATAATATATATATATTAGTATATATATATATATTTTATATATATATATATATATAAAAAAAATACTATATATTATATATATATAAATATTAAATTTATATTAAAATTTAAATATATTATAAAATTATTATGGCAAATATTTTTTTTATATGTAGAGTAAATACTAAACATATATATAATATAATATTATTATATATATATAGTATATTATAATATCTTATATATTACAGGCGAGTACGAACATGAAGACTGGATAGCAGAGAGTGATATATATAATATATTCAGTATATATATATATTATTATATATATATATATAATATATATATATATATATAATATATATATATATATATATAATATATATATATATATTATATATATAATATTTATATATATATATATATAGTTGTATATATATATATATAATAATATATACTATTTATATATTTAACTATATATTATAATATGATATGATATATTATATATTATATTAATATATATTATATAGTTAGATTTGCTACAGGCTGGTGCTTCTAGCCTGGCTATCCTTTAATTCAGCTCTGCTGAAGAAGTAGATCAACGAAGCTCGGACACCTGCTTCAGTTACCGGGAGAAGGTACAAAACGAACAATCCTGCAGTAAGGTTTCAGAGAAAAGTAAACCTAGGCAGTATTTGCCGTGCCTGGAATCGGATCTAGAACCGGCAGGAACAAGTAAGGACATTATTATATACTATATATATATAGTTATAATATATACATGATATTTATATTATATGATAATATATATATCATATCTTATATATATTATTATATATATATATATATATTATTATATATCACTATACTAGCCTTACAACCGTTTATACCCCCACCCTCACGTACTCCGTAGCTCCGCCTATCACTCACTCATATTCATACAACCTACCCTACACTATTCTCCCATCGTCTCTTCTTTTTCCAACTATCAACTATACCTATTTTCTTTCTTCTCCCTCTACTCTTTTACGTATATGATTACGTATTATATATATATCTACAGTAACCTCATTAATAGCCTAGTAATACCCTATTATATATATATATCAATTATATATTTATAATGATACTAATATATATTCGCTATCTTTATATATATATTAATTAATATATATATACCTATATATTATATATATTATATATATATAGTATATATATACTATATATATACTATATATTATATATTATAGTATATATATATATATAATATACTATATATATATATTTAATTTTCCACAGTTCACCATGGTAATTACCACCATCATAATAACCACCACGATGGGTATGGACGCAATTTCCATAATGAGCCACGCCACAAAGGTCTTCATGGTCAGTCCCACTTGGACACCATCATGGCGTCCATCACGGGGACCATCTGAACAGAAACAACCTTGTAAGTAAAGTTTAATGCAATAATAAAAAAGGTTCAACATATTATTAATAGATGAAGGTAAAAATAATAAGTTTCATAGATAACAAAAAAGTAAGGTCGATCAAACTTACATAATATATATAATACTAATAATATATATATATATATAAAGGTAAAATTTAAAAAGATATATATATATTAATAGATTATATATAGTATATATATATATATATATATATATATATATATATATATATATTGTGTGTGTGTATGTGTCAAATTTTAATTTAATACTGGTATCTTCCTTCCCACTAGGGCTATCACAACAACGGGGGACACCACCACAATAGCCATAATCACGGCAATCAACACCACAACAACTTCCACCACGGCAACCAAGGTCACGATGGACATAACGTCGGGTCCTTAGGTCACAATTTGAAAGGAAGTAGAAATAAGGTAATATTAAAGTAGAAAAAAAGGCAATATTCTATCCATTTAGTAGTTAACATCTTCCTAATTAAGTTGTAGTTTCTTATGAAGTATTTTTCTTTAGCCATTTCATATTATTATTACTATTATTATTATTATTATTATTATTATTATTATTATTATTATTATTATTTATTATATTATTATTATTATTATTATTTATTATTATTATTATATTTAATATTATTATTATTATTATTATTATTATTATTATTATTATTATTATTATTATTATTATTATTATTATTATTATTATTATTATTATTATTATTATTATTATTATTATTATTATTAGGGATTCAAAAACTCTTACCACAAAGAGGAATATGGTCATAATAGCGACTACTATGATGACGATGGCTACAAGAAGTTCCACAACGACCAACACAACCACAACAACCTCAAAAAAGTGGACTTGGGCATGGTGCATATCATGATGTAAGATTATTATTATTATTATTATTATTATTATTATTATTATTATTATTATTATTATTATTATTATTATTATTATTATTATTATTATTATTATTATATTATTATTATTATTATTATTATTATTATTATTATTATTATTAATTTTTGTGATATCATCATTTATTTTGACATCATTTCTTTGAGTGCTTTTATAATTATTAATTCCCATTTTAATTTACCCTACTTTAGGGCGGAAAACACCACAACGCTTACAACAAGAAAGGATCCATCGATGACGGTCACCATTACAACAGCCACGGAGGAAAGCATGGTCACCACGGCAACCATAATCACTTCGGTCATAATTCCCACCACGGCCATAATAACAACCACGGCTTAGGATATGGTCATCACGGTCATGGACACGGAGGATACGGTGGTGGCCTCGGAGGATATGGACACGGTGGTGGTCTAGGTGGATATGGACACGGTGGTGGTCTTGGCTATGGTAAATTCGGAGGCATTGGACATGGAGGCCATGGGCACGGTCTTTATGGAGGGCGACTTTACCGAGGAGGATTAGGAGGCCCAATCTATGGTTACTAAGAAGCAAATAACAACTTTCCATATTTCTCTGCTGACGTTTGCAATTTCTTTGTTGGATTTAAGTTTAAAATATGCAATGAGAAAAACACAATAAAAAAATATTTATTTATTATTTATTAGAGATTAATATTTATTAAATATTAATTATAATTTAAGAAATGTTTTGTACTTCTCTGTGTTTGGAATAAAAAGAAATGAAATAAAAACTTTATTTTTCATTCTACCCCCCTGAAAAAAAAAAAAAAATTTCTGCTTTAATTTTTTTAGTTATTCGATTTTATATTAATTTTTCTAACATTTTGCTAATTGTATGTGTGATCGAAATTGGTTCACAGTTTTTGTGATCCGACTTTTCACCTTTTTTATATGAAGGCTTAAAACGGGAGACTTGAAATTCCTGGTAAAATTCCCGTGTGAACTGTGAAGTTAACTGAGGATGGAGGCAATTATGTAGGCAATGATCTTGTAAACGTTGTTGAGTATGATAAAAATATCACATTTCTAGTTTTTCAGGTCGGGAATTGCCGCTTTAATTTCTGAATAGGAAATGTTTTCAAAGGATAAGCGCAAACCGCAATGTCCCAAGAAGCTCTCAAATGCGGTTTGACCGGGAGGCATATTTACCACAGTTTGTTTACAAATGTTTACAAAGTACTTATCGAGTTTATCGGCAATTTCTTTTTGTTCTTTTGAAATTTCTCCGTTTATATTTATTTCATTTATATTGCTTCTTTTTGACGTACTTTTTTTATTTATCTAGATTGTCAATTCAACCCCATGTAGTTTTAAATTCGTTAAATTTATTAGTATAGTTTTTCTTTTTGCTTTCTTCAAGACAATTTTTAAATGTTTATCAAAAATATTATTTAATTGAAAAGATACAATGCCTCCTTTATAATTTCTATAGAGTTTATGCTTTTGATTTATAGAGTTTATCAGGTGTTATCCCAGGATTTTAAATTCCATTTGTCCCTAATCTTTTGTTTGTTTTTTTTACGAGAAGAAATCATTATAACACGTATTTAAAGAGCTTAAAAGGCAGTTAAATTTTGAATGAATGCCGATTTGCTCATTTTGTATGAATGAAAGTCAACTTCATTAATCTTATTTCTATAAATATGCCTACAATTTTCGTCATTGTGCCTTTATTTTATGGTGGTAAGTATTCATGTTTTTTAATACTCAATTTTACAAAACAGGAATAATGATCTGATATATCTGTCTTAATTACGAAGGATTTGATATCACCATCTAAATTACTCCATACGTATTCAAATAAAGTTGGGTTTCTGTCTTCAATGTTGATGAGGAGGGAAGGTAGCGTTAGGTAATTAATCAGGCTGTTTAGCATCGTTACATTCGATAGTACGTTGCAACTTGGAGAGGTGCTATTATTACCTAGATCAATGTTGAAGTCACCAGCTATTATTACGTTTGTGCTACGCGAGTATGTTTGAATTTTAAATTCTCGAGGAATTTGGGGTTAGTATAATCCCATTACTATCATATTTAAAGATTTATTTTCAACGCGAACTGCTAGCACTTCGATTGAGTCGTTGATTTGGGAAATACTATTTTAGGGTTATATCAAATATAAATTTTTTATGAATAGAGAGATTCCCCCACCACGCTTATTTATAGGTCTAACAATGTGACATCTCTTGTATCCTGGTAACGAATGAACTTCTTTATTGTGTTCTTTAAGAAAAGTCATGTTCAGTACAACGCAATCAAGATTAATAATTTGTTAGCCTAAAATAAAATAATTAAAGATATCAGTTAATGTTTTTTGATAACTTCTTACATTAAAATGAAACAGTGAGAAGCTGTGAATATTATTTACATTTTATGTGATTGAAATGTTGGGGAGGTTAGTTCTGTAGTATCGTGTGGTATTTTTTAGAAAGAAGTTTGTACCAATTTCTGACTTTGTTCATAACTGAAATAATAATAATAATAATAATAATAATAATAATAATAATAATAATAATAATATAATAATAATAATATATAATTTAAATAATAATAATAATAATAATAATAATGTTAATAATATAATAATAATAAATAATAATAATAATAATACATAATAAAATAATTAATAATTAATATATAATATATAATATTAATAATATAATATAATAATAATATATAAGTGAATAATAATAATAATAATTAGGATAATAATAATAAATACAAATAATTAATACCTAAATTAATTATCTAAGTGGAAAAAGGAGGTTACGAAAGAAAAGGCTATAAAAAAAGACATCTTTGAAACAACAAGGAAACTACGCTCCAGAACTCCGAATAAAAACTGATAAAAAGAGAGTTTATTGCTCTAATTTCGGTCGTTAACGAGGGTAGTAGTTTTGTCCTAGACTTTATTCAATATCGCTTAGCAACATTTCAGCACTCATAGAGACAAAGTTGTATGATATTTTCTTTTTATATATTTCTAAAACAAAAAACATCAGCTATATTATAATATATATATATATGTACTAATATATTATATATATATATATCTATATATATATATATATTCGGTGATTATATATATAATCATATATATATATATTATAATATTATATATATATATATAATATATAATATACAGTAAGTGAAGTAAGTATATGAAACATAAGTACATCGCAAATCACAATTTCTTTCTTTTAGCTTAGCATATTACAATGTTTAAGTCAGACACGACAATAAAATATGTTCTTGCTTGCATTGTTGTTATCATGGGACGTTTTCGGTCTCCTCACCCGTTTCCCAACTCAATATCAACCTGTCTTATAGTCATTTCTTCCAGCCTTTATGACCTACTTATTTTATATTTTTGTTGTGTGAGTCATGAGTTTGCTAATATGATGATAAATTTATAATACGATTCATATCCTAGATCTTTATATTGTATGTTTTCTTGTCTCTTACATTTATAGTTCCAGCATTTATTCTCTATAGTTTTTCTTAGTTTTTGGATGTACCGTTCTCGTCTAGTTTCCAAGTCACATCGTATGCCATTACCAGGAAACAAGCTAGAACACAATAGTTCTCGGCTGAAACAAAGTAGAAGCTTACCACGGAAACTGTCATTCGCATGTACCCAAATTAGGCCCAAGTTGTTTTCATTTTTCTTTGTAACTTTGAATATGATTTTGTCGGCTTACAATTTGAAGGTAAAAAGTTTCCGAGGTAAAGGGTTTATCGATTGTACTTATCATGTTGGATGCATGATCTGTTACAATGGCTAAAACTTGCTTTTTGGCAAGTTCAAAGCAGATACCGAGTTATTAAAAACAAATTAATATTATTATATATATATATATATATATATATATATATATTATTTATATATCATTAAATATATATATATATATATAATATATTATTTATATATATCTCATATACTAATTATATATATATATATATATATATATAATTATAAATTAATCTACTATTCTATAATATAAAATATATATAAAATAAATAAATATAAGATAAATATACTAATAATAATATATATAAAATAATATATATAAACAAAATAATATATATGATAAAATCATATATTATATATATATATATACAAATATACTAAACAATATTAATATATAATATAATAAATATAATATAATATATATGAATATTAATTATTATATAATATAATAATAATATATAATAATATAACATATAAAGATACTCTCTTATACATGCGCGATGCCACCCTTTTCGAAATGAAGGAATAGAGATATTTGCTTTAAACTTGGAATATAATTTATTGAGATATTAAGCTAAAGTTGAGATTTTACGAATGACAAAAAATTTCAAGTATGTAGAGAACAATAAAAAATGTATAGAAGGGTGGGTCTACACGCCGAGGGTTCCTATTCACCTTCGCGGGTCCAAGTGCCCCGCACGCGCAACCGCACACCCCGCGCCGCATCGCACAGGCGCCGTAGCTCGCTGCCGCTTTCTGACGTGTGCCCTGGAGTTTTTTTTATATTATTATTATTATATTATTATATTATTATATTATATTATTATTATATATTACTATTATTTATTATTATTATTATTTTTTATTTGTTATTTTCACCGTCCGTGGTTTCTTCTTCGCATCCGGCTTCCGAGTTCAATATACATCTACAAGGGTTAGGGTTATCCGTATCTGGCTTAAATCATTGGAGGGGTGTTAGATGGAGAGGTTACCTCCTCGGCGTAGACGAGGTTACGTCCCCGGGAGTCCCCCCGTAAGGGGACCCACCCCTCGTAAAAAATCGAAGTGTTCGTAAATGGCTGAAATTTGGTGAGAGGATTCAGCGTTGAATTTCTAGAGAATTACTTGATCTGTGGTGTTGGCTCCGGCACCGGTGCTAGAGCCACTGCGGTGCCACGTTAATAAACATTCGTATAAACAACAACTGTTGGTGTTTTATATTATGTTATTGAGGTCGTAGATCTCGAACTATGATGCATATAGTCTGTGTAGGGTCTCTAGGACCCCCCCATTAGGGGGGTCCACACTGAAAAAATAAGAGGTAGGCGAAAGGAAGGGAATTGGAGGGAAGAAGAGAAGAAAGGAAGGAAGAAAGGAAGAAGGAGGAGAAAAGAGGGAAAGAATGAAGCAGGAGTCTGACTCAGAGGAGTACAGGAGTTGACAGCTGCACCGGTTTTGGCTCCGGTGCGCGGTGCCGAGCTATTAAATATTTGTGTAATGATACAAGTGTTGGTGTCCAATATTCTTATGAGGGTCTGATAGGATTTCGAAGCAATAATGGCTTCAAGAACCATCAAGAAATTAAAATTTCTGTATTCTTTTTATGTATTATAACTAACAAATTTACGTTTTTACATACCCTAAAGCAGTAAATCACTAAAGTCAAACCACCATCCAGCCCCCATCCGGGCACCCTCAGGACCATGCTTGATCTATTGATCTATTCAGATTAAGGTCATTTTTGAAGTTAATCATTTGATAACATAACATAAAATCCAAAAGTTCTTTATACAAATAGACGATATTTAGCTGAGTAAACAATAGTTTTCAATAATAAATGTAATTCCTATCTCATGTTTTATTTACAACCCTAATCTAAATATAGACATCTTTAAACAAGAAAAATGTTAGACATTAAACAACAGACCACACTCTAACAACAGTAAAGTAACTAACATGGTATTGCAAATCTTTTAACTTCTTCTTACTTCTTTTCATTAGACATCCTTGGATTGCAGATCTCTCTCTCATACGCTGGGGTGCTCCCAAACTCTTAGAGATAGATGCTTAAACCTTCTTGTACTCTCTCTACATCACATACCAACTTCCGTACGTCTACGTTCTCCGCCAACTGTGCGCTCTCTGATATACTTGTATTGGCATGTCTGTCACGCTAATTATGCTAAACCAATGGAAAGTGTTCCGCTCCAGTAGCGTATAATCTCTATTACCGACGCAGTCGATCTAGACTCCCTCAGCAATCCATATTTCCTACCTGGATCGCCTCCTCCTCGATCTCTAAAAGCTCTATCGGTGATATCGCGTCTTACAAGCCAGGGTCATCAAGGCAGCTCAACATTATACCATAGAGTTCCGACACTTAACACCACGTAGTACAAGCATTCTAACATGGTATGCAAAACGTAATTATTTCTTACTTTTTTCAAGCAATAACTCTAACATATTATTAACGTTAATCTTACACTAACAGAGTAACATTTAACTAAAATTTATCACAACATTGGTTAATTCGAATCGATCACCAGAGGCAGCGAGGTAATGCCTAACATAAATAAGCTAGTTTCCACTATATTCACATAAAATGCACTAACACTAGCTCGTAAACACCGAAGCATTATAGAGAGTTATAGCACTCACTACATGAGAGCGCATACAAACTTCTCATATCTCAGCAGTATATACAAGCGATATCAATACCCATTTGTACACAACATTCATCACACACACAACGACGCGACTAATATCTACCATCCACGCATACAGTCGAACCTCTGGGCATTGCGTAAGCCTCTACGATTGCACTCTATCACTCACGATATAAGTGCTATGTTGGCCATCCCCTATTATATGCTCGAGTCTATATAAGATTATTTATCATAGGCATTCGCTATTTACTCTCGGAGTGTGTGCACATCGCACCCTTAAGAACAGAAACTCTCTCTCCTCACGCCGATGCTCTCTTAATTAGTAGTGTAGGTAGTCAATCATATCGTAATCTGGCGCCTATTCTCACACTATGACCGAAATCGCGTCTCTCGCTCAGTTGGAATACAAGATCTCAGAGAGAACTCTCACTCATTATGACTCACGTCACGGTAAAATAATGCAGCAAAGACAGAACCTATCAAACTTTACTACATAAATTAATCGTTAACATTAGACAAAGTTCCTCACACTCAAACAGCTAAAAGCAACTTAACCATGGTATGCAAAACGTACTGCTCTTTCTTACTTTTTGTCCAGGCATATCTCTAACATTTAACGTTAATCTTACACTGACACAGTAACATTATAACTAAATTCTACAAACAAGTGGTTAATTATATTATTAGTTAAAGTCTAAGTAAAAACTATTTGGCCAATCAATTAAAACTAAATATCGTAACTGAACTAAGAAAATAATGCGAAAACAGACAACCTAAGCAAACTTACATACATAACACTTTATTAACATACTGGGTTCGTTTATGATTACTTAGTCAGCTGAATGTATGCTAACATAACATATGTTTTCGCACATAGTAAAAGCTAGACATAGCATGCATGATGTGAACTAGGAAATAATGAATTACAACGACAAAGCTAACAAGTCTATACCGTATAATAAAATATAACGAATTAACAAAGTTCCACATCCTTACACACCAGTAAAGGTCCGAACTAACATTTACAAAAAACGTACCATAGATGCTCAGCGCTCCCAATCGTGAGTGTCCGTGTGCGCTTCTCGTAATCCAATGTTGGTGATCTCTCGCTCCAACCAGATCTCTCACCGTCCGTGCCAACACTAAGGTCCTCTTTCATAGAGTGTCACACCCAGTAACAATTATATTCAATATATACTACGTGTGTGGTGGTGAGTCATATTAACCGATATACCTCTCTAATTTATACACCATCTATCTAAATTTTACTACTGTACTAGATGAGTATAATACGAGTAACAACTAATCCAAAAGAAGTAGAAAGATATAGTAGGTCACTTTTATTAGTTTGTTAGACTCCGCTCATTTACCTGACTATAAATACCAAACTCATCTAAAATGAATCTGATACATACTAACTCGCTTTAACTACTAATAATTTAATTTTAATGAATCAATATATAGAGACTCCCTCTTTTGTGACAATTAAAATAATCTTCTATATATGTATATTATTTAGTAACCCAATCGATCGAGAGTTGCTCTCTGTTAGAAGTAATTATACAGCCTTGCATATCGCTATGTTAGGCTAGTTCGCATATTGTGTGTATGCTTTTACGATCGGTGAATACATATAATTGAATTATGATAAACTGATTTAACATCGTTTTGCGGATTTAGTATGTAGTTAGTTCAGGGGTTATAGATAAAATTCCTCTGTATAGGGTTATGACTCAAAAACTCAATGCGTTAACGTAGAGTTCAATAGTCATACGATGAAGGGGCTGATTGCTACGTCGTTTAATGATAACCGATTATGTTCATGTCCCCAATCGGAATTATAATATATGTTCAATATGTTGCGATACTGAGTAAATCAGATGTTGTATGATGAACGTTTTGTTTATGCTTTACATTACTGACTATACGAGAAATGGATGTGAATAGATAGCTTTATAGACTCTGTGTGTTACACAAATTTCTGTATATATAGATAAGTTTTATATACACGCTAATTTCATGATGCATGATAGTTGTTGCCGAATGAACCATATTTGCAGTTCGAAAGAGATGTGGATTACTAAAATTTTTTCTAACTCTCGTATCTACAATAATGTATATCTTTAAATTAAATGTATGTCTTTATGAGATAAACTTTCAAAGATATTTCATTATTGGATGGTTCTTCATAAAAACCGCCAAATTGGATATTATTAATAATGGCACACTCGGACTATATAGTGCTTTGATCTTGATCTTTTTAGCTCTCATAAGACTATTATATAAATAATAAAGCAAATAACAATAGCCTCATTTGTTTATTATCGTGACAGAACTGTATACGGAAATATGTGAAGATCTCCAACAAGACGGATATAAAGAAATACTCCAATTATAATGGTTACTTCGATAATCAAACACTTGATTTAACATAATTAATTAACTCAGAAAGTTCATACCATAATTAACAATCCATATAGTGTAATACTAGAACAGGAATTGAGCATACAAAATGCAAAACGTGACCTATGTTGTCATGAGTGTATATTAGCTAACGTTTAGTTTTATCCTAGAACAATTAACGTTAATTTTACATTGACACAGCATAAACTGATATATTTTAAGCTCACTTTTAGGCGTTCGATAAACTTAATTTACAGTTACAATTATTATTTATTCATAAGACTTATTTTTTATGTAATGTTATTACAAATATGAGCTTGAATCAATAGAGAATCAACATAAGTTATATCAACCCTATGTCATTCTGGATTATCAATGTACAGAGGCTCAGGAAGGGTGTAATAAAGGGTATGGGCGTTGTTTGATCTTCACTTGATTTACTGCTTATGGAGTCCTCTCATAAATGCAAACACATCTTTATACCGGTTATTTATTAACCACATCATTAATAAAAGATAAATGAATATATATCATAGTGGAAAATATCACTAAATTAAAGTAACAAATAATAAATATAACAATAGTTAATGAAAAGAGGTCTCTTCTTTCATTATATCTTTCTTTATATTCCTACCTCCACTACCTAGAATATTGAGAAATTTAGAGTAAAAAATAGTTTATGAGCATAAGATAAAATTTATATCAATTTATAAAATTTATAATTCTTTATAAGATTAATATAAATAATAGTGTTAATGTGTAACACTTATATATATATATGTTATACATTAGATTTATTTTCTCATGCCAATAACGAACTTTTAATGATAATATAAAGATATAATATATTAAACAAATTTTATAATAATTTGAAAATATATTTTAAATACTTATAAATAATGCAGATTCAATGATCCTAAAATAAGTTTTGATAGAAATAAATAAATAATTAAAGATTAAACAAATAATTTAGAACACTGAGTTTATTGAATGTAAAAATGAAGAAATAATAGTAAAAATAATAATCAGCTAACGAAATATTCATTCCAACTGAGGAAAGTGATATTAATTTTAGTTAACGTTGTATCCAAAGAAAATTTAGGATTGAAAATTAGAAAGGGCCAGTCATTCAAAACCTTTAGAAAAACGGTTATCATTTGTAAAGAATAGGAAAACAATTATACGATTGGTCCCATCGGACTTGAACAGTATAACTTAGTGGAAGTAATTTATTTATAATATATATATTATTATATAGTTAGTATATATATTTATATATATTATAAGTATATATATTATATATATAATATATAGATATATATATATATATATATAATATATATATAGTATATATATATATATATATATTCACCGCTTAATCAATACTTATAATATCAATAAATGGAAAATTGATTATTTTGTATTTAGACTTATCAATAGGGTCAGCATTTGTATAAACATGAAAGATGAAGCTGTTCATTTACCAATAATAATAATAATAATAATAATAATAATAATAACAATAATAATAATAATAATAATAATAATAATAATAATAATAATAATAATAACGGTCTGGGTGATAGTTAGGTTAGGTTATGATAAATTTTTTGTTAAGTTTTGATAAATATTACCATGTCAATGTTAAATTAACATTGATATGTTAGAGAAATACTTGAAAAAGTGTGAATAGATTGTTTTGCAGGTAATGTTAGTTACTTTACTGTTGTTATGTATGGAACTTTGTTAATGTTAGCATTTGATTCGTGTGTAAGGTATGTTAGGTATGCTATGACACGTTATGTTTTTAGGTCAAGTTATGCTATGTTAGCTTTATTGAATTGAACACTTTGATATGTTAACATTTATTCATTTACATTTTACAATACTATTTTATTCAAAGAACCTATTTTTATTATGTTTATACAAAATATGACTTTATGGGTTATCAATAGATCATGGATGGAAGGGAGGGGAGAATTAGGTGGTTTGATTTACTGATTTACTGCTTTAGGGTCTGTGAAACGCAAATTTTTTTACGTTATAAACATAAAATAAATAAAATTTTTAGTAAAAACAAAATATTTTAAACAAATAAAACAAAAATAAAAAAAGTTTTTAAAACCAAATAAATGTTTTTAAAATAAATTAAAAGTTAACGAATAACATTTTTAAATAAATGAAAAAATTAAAATAAATAAAATTTGAAAATAAATAATTAAAATAAACAAAATTTAAATACAAAGCATAAATGTAAAATAAAACTTGTAAAATAAAAATAAAATATACATGTTTCAACTTATGAAAAAATATATATTAGGTGACGTTTATAAAAAGAAAATGGATTTGAAAATAGAAATGTCAGTTTTTAACTTTTAGAAAACTGGTTATCTTTGTAAGATGCAATACAAATAACGGCTTGTACATGTGTGAACATAATCAATCATGTGAACAGTAAGTCTGTATTAAGAAAGATAGAGATAATTATAATTAATAAGCTCTTTGTGCTAAGATTCATATATATTGTACGACATATGGTGATCGCCTTATATACATTTGGGAGAGAATGGTTAAAATGTAGGTATGAGATGATATAAAGCAGGTGTTCATTTAGCAGCTAGGCTTATCGATAGGGTTAGCATTTGTATAAACATGAAAGAGCAGCTATTCACTTATCGATTAGGTTTAACGTTAGGCTTACCAGTTAGATGCAGCTGCTCATTTATCGATCTGGCATATCGTTTAGGCTCATCGTTTGGTCTATCATTTGTATAAACATGAAAGATGCAGCTGTTCATTTATTGATCTGACATACCCTTAGATTTACAGCTTTCTCAATGTTAAGACCGAAAGCATTCTGAAGATGGTTTTTCTAGTAAAACGATATTGTGTCATGGAAGATATCTTCTCACCCCCTCCCAAAGGTATTGTGCGAATTTTTTTTTTTAGTAAAAATAAAATGCTTCAAACAAATAAAAATAAATTAAAGTTTCTAAAAAATATTTACATTTTTAATAGATAAAATTAAAAATAAATAAAATTTGAAAAACAAAAAATTATTTTTAAATAAAAAGGAATAAAGTTTTAAAACAATTTTTCTAATATAAATAAATATTTAAAATTAATAAATTTGAAAAATAAACAAAAATTAAACAAAGTATAAATGTAAAATGAAACATAAAATAAAAATAGCAAACAAAATATACATGCTTC
>JABUQX010051228.1:27500-29303 GCA_015478945.1 Trachelipus rathkii
AACGCTCTGCGTCATCCGTTCCCTTTTCATCCAACATTTATCCTAAATATTTAAATTCAGACACTTGTTCCAGCTGCTCACCATCTAACATAACTTCACACCGAGGACTGTCCTCAATCACAACCATAACCTTACTCTTACCTAGGTTTACTTTCAAACCCCTTCTTTTACACACCCTGGCAAATCTCTCTACCAATCCTCTCAAACTCTCTTCAGATTCGCCACACAAAACCAAATCATCCACATATAATAAGTAGGGCACCCTCCACTCTCTTCCATTCTCCATCATTCCAGCACCATCCCTTGCCACGTCTGCGCCCACCTGAGGGAATTGCTTTAGGCAACGGACTGGGTGGGTGTATTTTCCATTTGTTTTTCTGTTTTTCTGTTTTTCTTTTTATTTATTTTTTCTTTTATTTTTAATTTTTGGTCCCTCCTTTTGAAAAGGGCCCTGCCCGTGAGTGGTCGCATCGTGTAAATAATACGATTAATAATTATATATAATATATATATATATATATATATATATATATATGACTATATTATATAGGTATGAGTAGGTGGTCGGATCGTAGTATATATACATCATCGTATATATATATATATATATATATATATATATATATTGCAAACTGCTTCAAGAAAGGGTAATTCATTTAGCAAAATACAGTGATAAATTAAGTTCGGAAATGCGTAATAAAAAGAAAACTATTTATATATTACTAAAGCAAAACTGTTGCAAAATAAAAAAAGCAGTTTTATGAATGCTTTTATAGAACGTTTAAAGTTAAAAATACCCCAAGGAAAACAATGTCGTTCTTTTTTGTGACGATGAGAGAGGAAAAAGAGAAAGAAATATCTGGCTTTTTAATCAAATTTGGTAAGCGTCACGTAGTATAAAAGACAGACTGAATGAAAATAAAGAAATAGTAGAGCGTCATTAAATAGTAAAAACAAGAATAAAAAAGCGCTGCCTCTCAACAATAAAATGATAAAATAAGAGTTATTAAATTTTTGATTAAAAAAAGGATTCTTCGTTACAACTTTACTTTTTAATTTGTTCTATAGCTTCTGAATGCCTGCCTGTCTGTTTGTGTCTGCATATATAATATATATATATATATAGTATATATTATATATATATATATAATTATATATATATATATAGTATATTATATATATATAATATATATATATATTATATATAATATTTATATAATATATATTATATATATATAGGGGTTGGGATTAAAAAACACGCGTTCGTTTTTTTTTAAAAAAAAACAAAGGCCAAAATTTTTTTGTTTTTTTTAAATTACTTTTTTTTTTCATATATATATCAAGTGTTTTTAGGGATTAGCATTAAAATACAGTAAATACAATATGTTAAAAGAGGTATGCAATTATATAAAGTAGATTAAGTACTCAGTAAAGTTTATATTTGTGATCGTAGGGCATTATAATTCTTACCATTTCACATGATCTGATCTTAATTATTATTATTATTATTATATTATATTATTATAATATTATTATTATTATTATTGATTCATTATTATTATTATTCTTACACTATATATGATCCATTGATATATATATATATATATATATATATATATATATTATAATATATATATATATATATATATATATATATATATATATATTATATATATATATCAGAAGGTGGGCAACTTTCGCTCTTTAGTCCGCTAGTCCGCTCACGAGCGGGACTTACCAGAGAATACGGTGCGGACTAGCGAGGTGCCGGAGTGTCAAAAATAGCGGGGATCTCTCTCTTTT
>JABUQX010051229.1:0-5000 GCA_015478945.1 Trachelipus rathkii
CATTCAATTGCCAATACAGATGTTCCTCTAGAGTTCAATATTCCAGGCACTTCTGATCAATACCTAGACCCCTCTAATGTGTTTTTATATGTAAAAACGAAATTCACAAAACCTGATGGTGCAGATCTTCCTACGGGTGATGACCATATAGTATATACAGAATCAAATTTCCTGTATACATGTTTCACCCAGGTTGAAGTCTATCTTAACGGACGGAACTTCTACTAGTGGCATCAGCAGGCTAATTATCCTTATAGAAGCTATATAGAACATTTGTTAAATTATTCAGGACGATGCTAAACAATCTCATCTCAAATCATGTGTTTTTTACAGTTTCAAAGAGAAGCTGCACATATAGATAAAGCAGCTAGAGTCATAAATAATACTTTATGAATTTTACGGTCGATTAATGGGCGATATCTTCTTCCTCAAGAAGACTCCCATTCTCCATGCTGTAGAATACTAGAATCATTTTATCAGGTCAAATCCTAATTTGGCTCTTAAAATAAAAGTAGCCTACTGCTACAGCTGGTATGTCCAGAACTGTTTCAAACTGTTGGAGCTTATCTCTAGTTTAGAAAAGTGAAATTATCACCACATGCGTCATTTTGATTGAAAAATCTCTCTTGAATACTACAGCAAAGTACCCTATTAAGAGAGTTGAAACCAAGATATTTAATTTCACTCAAGGATTATCAGAGTATCAATATCCCTAACCATTGTGGAACGGAAAATTTTACAACAAGAAAGTAATAACTAAGGCGATTGTGAGCATGAAGCCTACTTCCGGAATTATAAAAGTCGCCCTATAAATTCACACCTTTCGGACTTATATAGGGGTATCAGTTTACATGTGAATGGACTGCCTCACGACGTGATTATGAAATGTTATATAACGGAGACCTATCTCTCTGTACTCGACCTTTTAACGACTTAATAGCAATACTGTATCATGTAATGATAGCGGCGACAGGGTTTAAATGCTTGAAGAATACGGCAAGAATAGTAATTTATACGCCTATGATCTTACTGCAGACCTTTCAGCTTGTAAGGCCTATCATTTAAACATTTTGAGAAAAGGGACACCCTAGGACTAAATCTCTCTTTTGGATCGATTCTACAATCACCCATCACTGTAGTGATCTATCTTGAGCATCCTCAACTCATTGAAATTGACAGAGTACGCAACGTACTTACTTTTGAATTATTAAAGATGAATGAAGCGGAAATAAAATCGGTGTTTAAAAATGAACCTCGCTTTTTAGGCGTGTTTGCTATTAACGAAATAAACTCTGTAAAGTTGGAGCGAGAAGGACTACCATGCCCTCAAATATATTTTTTTTTTTCCCCAAAAAAATTTTTACCAAATTGCCTCGTCACATCACCTCAACAGGACATTGGATTTCCGTTTAATAGAGCAAAAAACGATACTGTTCACATAATTGATTCTTTGAAACTTAAAATTTATATTGAATAAATCATTATTATTACCTTAATGATTGTAATATATAATAATGTAAGCTTGTGTAAAAACTATGTCTACGCTGTTTCAAACCCCCTTTATATTCCGAAATTTATGTGGAGTCTATTGTATTTATTTCATTAATTGTTTTTTAAAAATAATGTATGTTTTAATACAAGCTTTGTAAATGATATATTCTGATAGCTGAAAAATTTGTATGTCAATGATTTTATAGTTTCTGATTATGTAATAAATGCTTTAAAAATGAAAAAACGCGGATTTTACTTCGCTTAAAACTCGTATATATAGATAAGGTTTTTAATGAAAATTTCGTAGCAATTTATAACCAATAAAACCTGTTTATATAAGCAGAAGCACTCTGTGTGTTTTTATTCTTTCATTAAAAAATAAAAATAAAATGTATTAAAACAAAATAAAAATAGAAAATAATAAATAAAAAGTAATCAAAACAAAAAATAAAATATAGAAATAAAATACATAATGTTAATAAATATAATGAGATAAAACAGTAAAGCAGAACGTTAAGCAGTAAAGCAGAAAGTTAAAGCAGTAAAGCAAGTAAAATTGACAAAAGCGTACTAAATCCCCCCTAGGTGTTAGGAAACACCTCTATTGTTTTACTGCTTACTGCTTATAAGGGTATGTAATTGTATGTGAGTTAAAGCGTAAAAAGCGAAAGTTAAAGGGCAGTAAAGCAGGAAAGTAAAGCAGTAAAGCAGAAAGTTAAAGGAGTAAAGCAGAAGTTAACAAGCAGGTAAAACATGAGTTAAAGCAGTAAAGCATAAAGTTAAAGCAGTAAAGAAAGCAGTAAAGCAAAGGCATACTAATCCCCTAAGTGTTAGGTAATAACACCTCTAGTTGTTTTAACTGCTTTAAGGTATGTAAAGTATAGTGTGTTTTTAAAATTAAAATTTCGTAGGCAAATTTGTAGTAATAAATGAATCCTCATGTATCATTGAAACGAATTTCTTTGACATAGTTTACATTGATAATCATATTTTTTCGTTCAACGCGGGAATTGTTGGCGTCTGCGGACGCACGCGGTGACGGTTACGCGGAATATTTGCGCCTGCGGGCGCACGCGGGGGCGGCGGTTACGCGGTAATTTTTGGCGCCTGCGGGGCGCACGCGGCGGCGGTTTCGCGGATGGGGTGACCTGCGGACGCGGACTCTGACTCGGAAACGTTGCGGTTACTGTCTCAACTGTGTAACTCTTTAGATATATATTCTTTCGTGCTATAAGTGTGTTAGAAAAATACTAACTCGTAGTAGGAAGCATTCTAGCAGATTGTATACATACACCCTCGCACTGGTGGTCCGCTTATAACCTAGGGGTAGATCACCCATATTATGGCCGCTATTCTAGGCTCGAGCGGGAGGCTAGAAAAAGGCTTGAAAAAAGTGGCAATCAGTTAAGTTGGCACTATGTGGCACTCACCTTGGCACATGTGGCACTCACATTGCATCTGCATCATTGGCCACTCAAGCTTGCACTCATTGGCACTCACGTTGGCACTCACCGTGCTGGCACTCAATAGTAATAATCATAGAACACTAACTAGAACATCAAACATAGATACTTATTATCGGTGATTGGGAACATCAAAAGCCATCAAAGTTAGCGTGGGTCATAAATTGACCATGGTATCTGGCAAGGTCAAGGGCGAAATATCATCGAAATATCAAGGCCAAAACATCAAAAAACGGGCTAAGTCCCTAAAGGGAAGGACAAAAAAATTACCGTGGGTCAAAAATTGACCCATGGAAGACAAAGGGTTGGTCGAAAATTAGGGTGGGTCAAATTGATCCATGGAAGACCAAAGGTACCCCACAAATGTAGCCGTGGGCCCAAAAATTGACCCACGGAAGGACAAGTTAAATTACTCGTGGGCTAAAAAATGACCACTAAACTCATGAAAGATCACGGGTTGTCGTAAAATTGGGTGGGCCAAATTGACCCATGGAAGTACGGGTCAAAGGTAGCCAGAAACCCCATTAAAAATTACCCGTGGGCAAAAAATGACACGCCATGGCCGAAAAAATTAGGGCGGGGGTAAAATAGGGGGCAATACGTACGATGGAGGCTTCGCAACCGTTTGGCGCAACCTTCTTCGAAGGGTTGCCAAAAATCAATTTTATTGCGGAAACAAAAAAAAAAAAATTTTTTGGGGGGGTTTTTTCCCCCCCAAATAAAAATATTAGGGGTGCCAGAAAAAATTCCGTGGCTCAAAAATGATCCCATGGTCAAGACCAAAGGGTGGCTCGAAAAAAATAGGTTCTCAAAAATTAGGGGTTCTCAAAAATTAGGGGTCTCAAAAAATTAGGGGTCTTCTCAAAAAAATAGGGTTCTCAATAAATAAACCGTGGGCCAAAAATGACCCATGGAATGACGGAAGGGTTGGTCGAAAAAAAGTCAAGTCGCCAAAAAGGTAAAGGCCAAAAAGGTCAAGGTCAGGTAAAAAATTGGGCTTCAAAAAAGGTCAAGCCGAACAAGGTAAGTGTCAATAAAAGGCAAAGGGCAGTAAAAAAAAGGTCAGGTGGTTTTTCGTTGGGTGTGGTTTTTCGGATGGGTTTTTCGTTTACCCATATCCCTCTCCCACTTTAACTAGCTAACAACTAAACCAAATGCTAATATTTGTAATCCATTGCAATAAAATTTTAGAAATAGGTTTTAAATACCGTGGTGAAAATGTATACAAAAATGAACTTAGCTTTATTTTGAAGGTAACATAGAACTTTTCAAATATTATTTTTTAATTTAGGTAAGATTTTTGTTTTACATGGGAAATGAAATATGAAGGCTGGCGTTGCCAGATACGCAAGATTTTCTACTAATTAATATAATCTCGTTTTTTAAATGTGAAAGTGTTATTAAATGAGTTAATTACATTTAATACGTTAGTTAAAACAAGAATTCCTTAGTTTTTATGCTCTCGTAAGGTCAGTAGACGAGTGAGAAAAAAATGTAGCAAATTTTATATATAGATATATATATATTATATACTCATATATATATATATATATCTATACGTATATATTATATATATAATATATAATATATATTATATATATATATATTATATATATATATATATATATATAATATATACGGTATATATATATATATATACTATTATATATATATATATATATAATATATATATATATATATAATATATATATTATATATATATATATATATCATTATATAATATTATATATAAATAATAATAAAAAAAAAAATTTATATAAAAAATTTATTTAAATATAAAAAATTTTTTTTTTTTTTTTTTATTATTTTATTTAAAAAATAAATTACTTAATATATTTAAATTTTCAAGATTTCAATATATGTATATATGTATATATCTATATATCCTATATATATATATATATATAATATAATATATATTTATATAGTATATATAATATATATATATATATATATATAATATATATATATATATATAATAGTATATAATGATAGATGTATATATATATCGTTTCAAATATAAAA
>JABUQX010051229.1:10000-15000 GCA_015478945.1 Trachelipus rathkii
TTTACTTTCTGTTTCTCTGGCCACCTATCTCTCCGACTCCTTCTAAATTGTTCTAGATTCTGACGTTATTATTTCAATAATATTCCCTTTTCTTCGTCACAAAACTCCTTCAGTGACTCCACTTTAATCACATTTCTCTTTCTTTAATTCTGCAACTTCTCTGTCTTCAACTTCAGGTCCGTCACCAATAATAATCTATGATCCGTATATCATATTGCTAATCCGAGGATCACTTTCACATTTTCTTGTTAGCGTCTAGCTATCAGACGATATTTTATAGTCTATAATAGATCTCTGATCGAATTCTCTTTGTGATATTGTTCCATCTAAATCTTGTGAACCTATGTGAGGTCCTCTGTTTGAAAAAAACCCATTCATGATCTTCATTCCCAATTCCTTAAACGAGATCTTCAACTTCTAATATCTCTTCCTGCAATATCTTCTTATCTTCTCTTCTCTCCATACTGTCACAGCCCCATTCTCTCCATTCTCGTCTCTTCTCCTCGCACCACTCTTTGCATTGAAATCTACAATATATATATATAATATTATATTATATATTATATATATGATATATATTAATATAATCTTATATATATATATATATATATATATATATATATATATATAATATTATATAGTATATATAATATATATATATATATATATATATATATATGATAGTACTATATATATATGTATATAACGTTTTGATACACTTTTTGGAAAATTTGTATCGAGTATCGATTATTCGATTTTTCCGATACACTATAGAAAAAGGCAATAAAGCGATACGATAACTCGACTACATTTAGGACACATGTCTAAGCGATACCCGATAATCGATACATAATGTATCGATCGATACGTATCGCCGATGCATGTATCTAGATACTGGCCCATGCATGACTCGGTATATACTATATATATATACTATATATATATATATATCAATTATATATAGTATATATATTATATATATATATATAGTATATATATATATATATTATATATATCATATATTATATATATTAATATATATATATTATATCATATTATATATATATATATATATATATATATCTATATATAATATATATATATCATGATAATATATATATATAAATTAATATAATATATATACTATAATATATATAAGTATATATATATATATATATATATATATATATATATATATATCATATATATATATATATATATATATATATACTATATATATATATAAAAATATATATAAAGTCATTTTATGATCTTAAATTTTAAAGACTAACCGAACACGAGTAGAGCGATAGATATCAAGTTCTCTCGTGGTGGTCTCTCGCCTCTAGTGGTAACAGACGGGGGGGACCTCGTCTCCGCCTGTCTCCCCATCGAGCAGTCGAACACCCTAAATGGGCCAAAAAAAAAAAACTTTCTAAAATTTTCCGATGAATTATCCAAAATATATAATTTGTTTTGGGGGGCTCGTAGGTCAACGTTTGGCCGTTCTCATAGTATACATGATATCCCCTTTGTGCAGTCTATTATAATATATGATATTATACTATATTATATATATATATATATATATATATATATATATATGATATATATCCTTATATATATATATATAATATATATATATATATAATATATATATATAATATATATATATATATTTTATTTATTTTATTTTATTTTATTAATGCTTTCACTTCTTACCCCGCTTGAGCGGGTAGGTGGTAGCGTACAGCTCTCCCACTTCACAACCTCCTGCTCATCTCGCCGTTCGACTCACCCACCTCACTCCAGCCCCGCCACTCTATCCCTCGCCAAAACCCTACCCTCTTCCTCCCTCATCCCTCCCTCTTCCAAGCATCGTCCTTATTCCTATCCATCCACTCTCTATCTTGTCTCCCCTTCCTCTCCTTCCTATCCCCTCCGCCTCCGCAAACTCTCCTACCACTCTCTGGTTCTGCATCTCAACAACCAAATGCCATCACGCATCATTAACATTCTTTCTCCCCCCGCTGCTTCCCACCAAAACCCATGTCCTTCCAATCATCTTCTTTCTTCTCAACCACCTAACCTCCCCCCCATCAATTCCCCCCCATTCCCCCCCCCCCCTCCCCCCCTTTTTTTTTTCGCCTACCCCTTTTTTGCTAACCCCACAAACCGCTCTCAACCCTTTCATCTCAAATACTTCCAATCTTCTTCCTGGACTGGCATTCATCCGCCACGTTTCACAGCCCATACAACACGCGCTGGGTACAGACAAATTTTTCTCAAACATACCTTATCTAACTTTCTGTGGATTAAATCGGCCCCCTTTTCCATCCTTCTCTCAGACCACTTCAGAGCTCTCATTCTTCTCCTACTACTACAATGTTATACTCCTCCTTCATACCCTCCCAGCCCTTACCCAATATCCATCCTAAATTAATCTAACATCTTTAATTCTCCCAAAAACTAGCAACCCCCTCACTATCCGGACTCTAAACCGCCCCCTTCCCCCTCCCCTCTCCCCCCTTTTTTCCCCCCCCCTCCCCCTCCTCAACACTAATCACTTTACTCTTACCGAGGATTTTATTTGAAAAGCCCCCTTTGGTCCCGCACACTCTCTCAAACTTCATCTCACCAAATAACCTCATTCTTCCGCGTTCTGCCGCCCTAGGGCACGTATCATCCGCAACCAGTATCATGTTCACTTCCCTTCTGTCATTCCCATTTGTCAATTCCACCCCCCTCCCCTCCTTCACCATTCCTCTATAACCCCATCAATAAACAAATTAAATAGCCCTGGCAGCACATCATTACACACCCCTGCCTCAGTCCTCTCACCAACGCGCCAAGCATTCTCAACTTCTTCGCCTCCTAACATACTCTCACACACCACATTCTATCTATTCCATAAAAGAACCCCTGAATACCTTTACACATAGTACCCGCCACCCACGATCCTCCATTTTGCTCCAACATCTACTCCAGCAATCTCAACCCCTATATCAACTCTAGTCATATGCTTTCTCTAAATCTAAAAAACAACCATACACTTTCCCTTCCTCTCAATACTTTTCTCTACAAGCATCTTTAGTGTGAACACTTGGTCCACACACCCTCTCCCCTCCCTTAATCCTCCTTGTTCTTCCCCCATTCTTCCTGCCGTTAACCCTCTCACTTCTCAATAGGATTCTAATCCATACACTTTCCTACGCACCCACTTAATAGACATCATGCCCTATAATTCCCTACATTCCATCGCTATCCCCTTTTCCCCCCTTATACAGGGGAATGCGCTCCCTAAACAGCCATCCTCCAACCATCCTGTGTACCCGCCAAAACCAAACCACTCCTCAACATATATTGTATAAAACCTTATACAAGCCATTCCTCCGCACCGCCTATACCTCCACTCTGTAATACATTTCTCTCATCTCATCCCATACCTGCGGACTTTCCTTTTTTTCCTTTATTCAAACTCTAAATAATTTCGCTCTCTATTTGTATTCGCTCTCTGCCCCCTCACCTCTCCATTCCACCCCGCAATCCTCACCTGTCTTGCAATCTCCTCCCCTCCCCACCCACCAGTCATTTAATAATCCACTAAAATACTCCCCCGCACCTCTTCTCTCACCCTATAATCTCGCCTCACTATCACTCCCGCATCTCTCCTCGCCATTAATCTCTCTGCCTCCAACCCCTCTTCTCTCCTTTTTTTTATTTAACTCTTCTTTCCAGAACTATCTTGCTTCCGCGATTCAAAATCTTCCGTCACCTTTCTAACAACCAACTGCATCTTTTTGGGCTCTTTCTCTCGCCCTCTCCAACCGCCCCTTTGCTTTCCACTCTAACCGCTTCTATATATAGTTCCTGCTCCCAGCTTTTCCTCCTCTCCTACTTCCCAACGCATTTGCACATAGGCTCCTTTTTCTTTTTTCACCACCTCTCTTTCACGCTCCTCATCCACTCCCATCATTCCAGTTTCCGAGCCTTGTCCTTCTGCTGTAACCCACCACTTTTTACCGTACACATGCCCTCTTAGCCTCTTCACATATCTGCCTCTTTAAATCTCATTCCAGCATCTCTCCACTCCCTCAATTCCCAGTCCCTCGCACTTCTCTCCACCTATCCATCATACGCCCTCCTAAACTCCCATCTATACACACTGTCTCCTCCAATTTTTCCACCTTTGAATCACCTTCTACTCTGCTCTTTCGCCCCCCCTTTCCCTATCGTCACCTCGTCCTGCCACTCGTAAGCCTAGCTATCCACCAATAACTGATGACGGCCGATATCCCCATCCCCGCCCCTCTAAACACATTTACATCTAGTAGTCTGCCTCTATCCTTCCCATTTATACACACATAATCCAGTAACCGCCCTCCCCCCCGTTATCTCCACTCTTCCATGTATAGAATTATGATTATTCAACTTTTTTGAACCCAAGTATTCCCACTATTCAATTTCTTCTTCAACACAAATCAACTCTATCAAACTTTCCTGCCATTATCATCCTCCTCCCCGATACCTGCCAAATGGTCCTATATTCTTACCACCCCTCCTTCCCACTCCCTGCATTCAAATCTCCCAATAGACATTTTGTCATTTACCTCACAACTTTCCCAACACTACATTCAATCTCATTCCCAGAATCTTCTCTCTCCTCCTCCTCAGTTCCATTCACTGGTGTCATATGCACATATAAAAGAACCCCACCATTTCCCTCTCCCAAATTTCACTTTTAATAGCCCCCACATATCCTTAATGAACTCACTCTGACTACAACACCCTTACCTTCTCCACAAGCCTCTTCGCTCATAACTATTCCCAACCCCTTCCTGCCCCCTCACGTATACTCTCGTTCACAGAAATGACACATATACTGGCCCTGATATCATTTTACCCCCCCCTTTTGGTTAAGAAATTCCCCCCCTCAAAAAAAAAAATAAATACACCCCTTCCCCCCCCCCCTCCCTTTTTTTTTTTTTTTTCCCTTTCGC
>JABUQX010051229.1:20000-23593 GCA_015478945.1 Trachelipus rathkii
CGCTTGTAGCGTGCTGAGCGAATCTGAATAAATAACATAAAAGTGGTTGGTTAAGGATTAAATTCGAGAAAGGGCAATAATTATAGCCATCTGAATTCTGCGTAAAAATTGACCATGAGGGTGGATGGTATGGGAGTGGTTGGCGGTTCAGGAAAGTCAATCAGATGCCCCACACTGTCCCCTGTTTTAGAGCCGTCAGTAAACACTGGAGTAAATTGTCATCATGAACTGCGGAAGGAGACAGGAATGATGCTTTTTAACAAGGCATGCCGATCGATCTAGTTTTAGAAATGAGAGTCAGAGCAGCAAATGGTGTGAGCGGAAATTTACCAAGATGTGCACCCTTTCGTTGTGAAGAGAGGCAGCACTTTTTGCAAAGGGATGTTAAGAAAATTTTAGGATGTTATGACGCGTGTTTGCTAAATGGCGTATTGGGATTCTGAGTATCTCCCTGGCAGAATCGTGTCAGAGCACACTGTATTGGGGTTTGAAACGAAAGAAAGCTTATACACATATGTATTCTCTCGAAGAGATGAGTGGCATCACATTGCTTCAATACTCAAGTCACTGGGGGGACGATCGGAAGGCTGCCAGTGGAGATTCGATCGCTCTTTTGGCATGGGATCTAAAGTGTGTTGGTAGTGTTGTGGAGTGTCTGGCTTTGTATACTCGACACATCCATAGTCCAGTTTCGATCGGATTGGGCGATGTAGAGGCGTAAAATGGACTTGCATCAGCACCATAAGATTTTGAGGCGAGATGACTGTAACAGGTCAAGCGCGCGATGAAAAGTTGTTTTCAGGTGTTTAATATATGCGGTGCATATGTTAAGTGGTAATCTAGAATGAGTTCTAGAAATTTTACTTGTGTAATAAGAATGGGTGAACCGTATAAGGTTTGGTTCGCTGAAAGAAGGTGGCAAGTTCTTCGCTTCCCCTTTTTTTCTTAAAAAGCAATGCTGAGGTTTTGGTGGGAGAAAAATTGAAGCTATGGAAGTTTACCCATTGTGAAATATTCTCCAATAGCGTAGTTGAAGTTTGCGTGGAGAAAGGGCATGCCAGACACTGGCTATATATATACGCAGGTCCATCGGACTAGAGAGACAAATTGACAGTCGCTGAGATAGAAGTAACGAATTCATTATAATACGAGAGAGCAAATAGAGTGGAGTCAACTATAGAAACACATATCCTAGCAGGAAAAGACACATTTCATGCGCAGAGTAAAAAGTGCGTGACAAGAATAGAGAGCACCGAAACCTGGGATAGATCTATATAATATTTGAACAGAAGGCATTTGATGAAAAGGAAGGGAGTTGTATCCGCGAGAACACACCGAGAGCGAAAATGGCAGTTTAAAGGAGAGAATTCCGCGCGCAGTGGTGCGCGAGCGTTGTGTCGTAACTTTTCAAGGTAAAAAATAGAGCATAACCAAAAAGAACCATCCACCAATTGTGACGAGGGCTTCCGTGAGATCATGGTGCGCTAGTTTAGCCAAAGGGTCCGCAGTTTGAACGATTTTTTCGGAAGCCAAACGAGAAGTTTGGAAAGCTGGCGGCTCTCCAGAACAGGGAGAAAGCGCCCGAACCAATTTTCTCCATTAATTACAGGAATGACAGGTCAGCGAATTGGTCTTTGGTTGTCCGCCAACTTTCGGATCTTTGCCAGTTTGGGAATATGAATTACAAAAGCTGTAGTCAAATAGATGGAAAGAGAATTCGATCCAGATTCTGTTTTATAGATCCAGCAAAAATGCTGATGCCGAAGGATGGATATGACGGAGCCTGATGTACGAAATCATGTCTGGACCAAGAGCACCCGTCTTTGCTATTCGCCAATACAGTTTGATACTCTGCAAAGTGGAAAAGACACGGTTGTAGGTATGATCTTTCCCTCTCGCTGTTGAGAAGTCTGGCAGTGCTGTGTCAGTTCTTTTTTTTTTTTTGAAAGGCTTCAGTGTAGCGGAAAGAACTCGAGTGGCTAGCAAAACTATAACCTAACGCATTCGCTACAGCAGCTGGAGCAGAGATCGTGTCGGTTATATCAGGCCCCTAACGGAGGACTGTGGGTGAGGAGTAGTTGGAGTGACGAGATATTTTCTGTGTAATTTTCCACACTAAAGGGACGGGAGGTTGTGGAGCTTAACAGTCGATATGACTAAGTTCGAAAAAATTTTTGCGCGTTTGCGATTAATACGCCGAGATCCTCGATTTTGTTTTTTTCTGCGGCTGCTTTAAAAAAAACATGTTTGGAGTGGTACGGGTCCTTTTGTATTGCCTGTAGAGTTTCTTCTTCTCTTGGTTGGCTTGTGCGCACTCTTGGGACCACCAAGGGGTTGCGACCGCCTGCCAGAGAAAGATTGCGGAATGCAAGCTTCCCCTGCCGAGATGACAACTTGCTGGAAGGAGCGAAAGGCATCATCAACAGTCGGGAAATCGGTTATTGAATGGGAGTAAAGAGTGATAGCCTGTGGCCTGATTAAGAAAAGGAGCCCACTCCCGTCGGTCATAACTCCGCTGGAGTTAGGTGTTTGATTGGGTCTTGGCTTACCAGCTCATTTAAAAAAGCCCTATTGGGATAATATCACTGCCGGAATAAATAATCAAGCGAGACCTGGTAAATGCGGTCATAAGGGACATGGAAGCAAAAGGAATTTATCATACAAGAAGAAGTGTGTGGTATCTAAACGTTCATATGTATGGAATCCTGTGTTGCATCCCAGGGAAAAGGGGGTTAGGAAATCTATTAAAGATCTTGGACTTGGTCGAAGAGTGAACAGAGTCGCCCATAAGGTGGTGGCGAGGTTGAAGTCTCCCTAGTATAAACGCGAGTAGGGAGCTGTTTTAAAAAGATCAGCTCAGTCGATCCTTAGTAAATTCGACTACTCGTGAGCCAATAAATTGAAGTCCAGATAGTAAGGTCGGTGCGAACGAGTGAATTCGTGCTGCTTACTGCATGGAATGTTTAGCTTGGAGACGGATTGGGGAGAGGGTACAGATTTGGTTGAATGAGTTATCCTGCACTTCCTATCATTGTAACCTACTTTTCTTATAGAGGTTAGCGCGATGTTATATTTCAGAACGGTTGAAAGAAGTCGCGTGACATAGTCCCAAAGTTCCTGTAACTATTGCATTTTGGTGTACATATATTTATATATTTATTAGTTGAACAAGTTCTTCGAATTAGAATAGTAGCCACCACAATTCCATTGAAGGAAAGTGGCCATGCTATGATGTTATAAATGTTATGATAAGATTGTCTTTTTGAGACAATTGTCCCTATGTGACTAGGGGTAGTATTGGAGGTAGATTCAAATGAAGAGGAAAGGCTGAGACGTGGATATCGACGGGGAGGAGCAACAAATCCTGGTGGTAAAGAATAGTCATATAACAGAGATTTGGGGTTGTACCGACTGCTTTTTGAAAGGAGTTTTCAGTAGTATTTTGGTGGGGGGCTTCTCACGAATACGGGATAAATCGAGTTCAACCGAATCCATATTATTGTATGGGGTTTGGTTGGTCGTTGGAAGAACAACCGAAATGCTGATGTTTATTAATGGAGCAGTATCAGTTCTGCCAAACAAGCAGATTCAGA
>JABUQX010051230.1:0-17112 GCA_015478945.1 Trachelipus rathkii
TATATATATAATATATATATATATATATATATATATATATATATATATATATAATATATATATAATTATATATATATATATATATTATTATTATTATTTTACAAGCACTTATTCCCGCAAAAGCGGGGTAGTGGTACGTGCAGCTTCCTTAATACATATTTCCTTCATCTCGCCCTCACCCACCTCCTCCATTCCATTCTATCTCTCGCCAACACCCTACCTTCTTCCACCCCTCATCCTCTCTCCTCCAGACATTCCTTTAATGACTCAATCCACCACCTTCTTCTTGTTCTCCCCCTTCCTCTCCTTTCCTATCCCCTCCGCCTCCAAAACTCTCCTAACCACCCTCTGCTCCTCCATTCTCTCCAGATGTCCAAACCATCTTAACATTCCCTTCTCTCTTCTCAACCAAACCATTCTTCCAATCACTCTCTTCTCTTATGTCCCTATTCCTAATTCTCTCTCTTTTACTAACCCCACAAACCGCTCTCCAACCCTTTCATCTCAAACACTTCCAATTTCTTCTGACCTAGCATTCAACCCCCATGTTTCCCACCCATTATAGTACTGCTGGAACACAAATTTTTTCAAAACACACCATACTTATCTTAACTTTCTGTGAAAAATCCCCCCCTTTCCATAATTCCCTCAAACCACTCAATGCTCTCATTCCTTCCTCCTACTCTATGATCTATCTCTTCCTTCCAATCCTCTTCCTAACCCAAAATCCATCCCTAAATATCTGAAAACCTTTACTTCTTCCAGTAAAAAAAAAAAAAACTATCTCAAGTACTTCTATCTCTAACCCAATCCCCTCATCTGTTTCCTCCTCCTCAAACACTAACAACTTTTACTCTTACCCTGGATTTATCTTAAGAACCCTTTTGTCCCACACTCTCTCAGAACTCCTTCCAACCCAAATACTACATACCCTTCTGAATCCTTCGCCACCAAGGTAGTATCATCCGCAAATAGTATCTGTTTCACTTCCCATCTATCACCCCTATCCATCAATTCCACCCCTCTCCCCTCCCTCATCATTCCTCTGCAAACACTCTTCATAAATAAATTAAAAAGCCACGGTGACATTACACATCCTTGTCTCAACTCCTTCCTCTCACTTCCAAACACTCACTCTCCCCTCCTAAACTCTCACACACATTCTGACTATTCTATAAAAGGCCCTAATCCTTACCTAATTTACCCCCATACTCAATGTTCCTCCAGCACCCTCACATAATTCACGCCCTCTTCACTCTATCATATGCTTTCTCCAGATCTTAAAAAACACATACACCTTCCCTTTCTTTCTAAACCTTTCTCCACAAGCATCTTCATTGTGAATACTTGATCCAACACATCCCCTTCCCATTCCTAAATCCTCCTTGTTCTTCCCCCATTCTCTCTTCCGTTAAATCTCCACCCTCTCAATAGTAATTCTCCCAATACACTTTTCCCCTACTACACTCAAAAGACAAATACCTCTATAATTACCACACTCCATCCTATCCCTTTCCCTTTATACAGGGAAACCAAACAACCATCCTCCCAATCCTTGGAACCTTCTTCCTTCCTCCAACAATAAATTATATAACCTGTACAGCCATTCCTCCACCCCTATCCTGCCTCCCATCTGTAACATTTCCATACTCACACCATCTAGAACTGTGGACCTTTATTTTTTTTTTTCCTTTAGTTAACGCCCTAATAATTTCTTCCATTTGTATTTTCCATATCTCCTTCCCGTCCCTCTTCACCTCCCATCCTCACCTCTTGAAAACCTCCTCATCTCTTCCACCCAATTCATTCAATAATCCTCTAAAATATTACCCCATCTTTTCCTCACCCCATCTTCCCCTCCTATCCATTCCCCTTCCTCCCCTTAACCCTCTCCCCTAACCCCTCCCTCTTCTTTTCTTTTAATTTACTTCTTTCCAGAATATTTTGCTCCCTGTTTCAAAAATTTCTGTCACTTTTCTACACCATTCTATATACTGCATTTCTCTTCGCCTCTCCACCGCCCTCTTTGCTTCCACTCTAACCCCTCTAATATTCCTCCCAGCTTTCCCCTCTCCTATTCCCCAACCATTTCACATAGACCATCTTTTTTTCTTTTTCACCAAATCTTTCACCTCCTCATTCCACCATTCACTTCCTTTCCTTCTACTTGCTCCCACCTTTTTTACTCCGCATACCCTTCTGGCTTCTTCCCAAATTGTCTCTTTAAATCTCTTCCACTCCTCCTCCACATCCCTAATTTCCGTCCCTCTCACGTCCCTCCACCTATCCTCCATACCCCTCCTAAACTCGTTCTTACACAATGTCTCATCTAACTTTTCCACCTTTACGACTTCTATTTTCCTCTTTTTTTCTCTTTCTCTAACCGTTACCTCTCCCCCTCCCCTTAACCTAGCAACCACCAAATAGTGATCAGATAACCCCCTACCTGCCCCCTCTGAATACATTTACATCTAGTAATCTGCCTCTATCCTATTCTAATTTATACAACACATAATCCTAGTACGCCCTCCCACCCCGTTATCTCAGCTCTTCCATGTATACTTAGATTTTTCACTTTTCCTGAACCACAGTATTTCCAACCTATCATCTTCTATCAACACATAACTCTAACAGACTTTCTCATTAACATTCCTTTCCCCTACCCCAAATGGACCTAATAATTCTCCCATCTCCTCTCTTCCCACTCCTGCATTTAAATCTCCTAATAAAACAAATTTTATCATTAACCCCGAAACTTTCCCACACATTCATTCAACAACGCTCCAAATCTTTTCTCTCTCCTCCTCCCTTCGCTCCATTTACTGTGCATACGCGCATATAAAAACCCACATTTCCCCCCCAATTTCACTTTAACCCACATTATTCTCGAATTCACCTATTTGCACACTTTTACCATCCCCCACCTCTTTCCTCATAACTATTCCTACCCCTTCCCTCGCCCTCACTCGTCTTGTCACACCCCGAAATCCATACCCTTAAATTTTCCAAAGACCATCTCCTTCTATCCTTTCAAGCTTTGTTTCTGTCAACCCTAGCACATCCAACCTTTTTATCTTCGAACATTAACCCCACTTCTTCCCTTTTCAGATCCTCATTTACCCCTCTCACATTCATACAACCCACTCTAATCTAATCTCTCTTTTGCCCATCCTATCTCTTTACTCTCCCTCCACTCTCCTTACAATCCTACCCTCTTATTCACCACTCTACTTTCTTCTATTCCCACACTTGATTAGGCTGCACGCTTACCGGGATCCCACAACCTGAGGCACTTCCCAATACCTCAAGCTCCAAACCCCGCTCAAACAATCACACCCTAAATACCCTAAAAATTATATTCTAAAATTAATTCTCACTATATCTATCAATCTTAAATTAATGTTTTTGTTTACGAAATTTATAAATACTATTGTTGAAAAAACTCCTCTTCTTCTCAAAGGTTGATATTGATTACGATATATACGTTCCCTGGTAAGTCTCTTCCTTCCTTAATAGGATTCTTGGTGAAATCTATTCCTAATAAATCTATTCCTAATCTATTCCTATATATATATATATATATATTATATTATATATATAAATCCGCAATTTGTTTGATAACAACCTATATATTTGACCTAGTGCATGGGAATATAGACGTTTTTCGCTTTTGCAATTTTGGTGCCTTCAAAAACGTAAGAAATGCTCCCGAATTTGCGTTCGTTTTTGTTAAACTTAGCGCAAAATCGTAAGAAATGCTTACCACAAGTAAGGAAATTTCCGTAATTCTATAAAATTTGCTATTTCCTGTGATTGCTGAATTTACCACGTTTCTTACGAAAATGTGTAAAACAAAAAAATGACGGCGTGGTAGAGGCCTACCACGCCGTCATTTTTTTTTGAAGTGATGAATATTTCATTCAAATAAAATCAGCTTAAAAATCTAATTTCTTAAAAAATCGATAACTCCATCACAATAGTTGATCATTTTTTGGCTATATAAACATTTTTTTATTGTATTTAATTTATCCGAAATTGACGGGCATTGCAGCATCTAATTCAAATTGCTTGCAAAACAAAAGTAAACGCTCATAAGAAATCGTGGTTCCTGTTCGTTTTTGCACGAAATTCAGGCATTAGTTCAGGCAATCAGGAGTGCCAAAGAAATCCTATGGATGTTTTAAGTTGGTTTAAGTGTTTTTATATATTAAGATTCCAAATTTTTAAGTTTGAGTTCTTCAATCTGTAAGATGCATTTTGAAAAATGGAGAATTTTTTTGAAGAGCTATAGGGTATTGAGGTCAATAATGATCGTCTGACAGCCTAAATTCTGTGGTTTGAAGAGATGAGAGATTAGGTTCGAAAGGAAAATGTCCCAATCGTGTTTGAAAGGCTCGCATCTTATTATTGGAAAGTTTTGACCTACATAATCGAACGTTTACAGTCGAGCACATTTATATTTGTAACGATATGTGACCTCAAGTTCATGGAGATGCTTTCTTTAATCTTGAAGAAACTGCCAAATTGAGTTGTTGTTAATAAAAAGATATAAGAAACTTGCATTGTGGAAAGTTTTGTTTAAAATGTTTTAATCTGAAAGGGAAGAACATTGGAAAGGGGTCCAATGCAGGGAAGCCGAGCATAAACAGGAAGTTTTAGGAACAAATCATAAATGCCAAAGTTTTAGGGCTTTAAGTGGGTTATCGAGAAACGAGTAAACAAGTTTATCAAAAATGTTAGAAGGATAAAGGCCTAAAGCTAGAAATTTTACGGAGAAAGGTGATTTTTCTTCATGAAAAACTTCCAATCAGAACAAATAACAAAGGCTTGTGTATGCGGGACCTTAGACCCGTAATTTTATGATTAATGGGATTGCGATAAATAAATTAGCAATCTCACAAATACTTACTTGGGACTAAATTTCTTTAGTTGAATATCTCCTTTAATTCGTAATTGTAATAATACGAAACGTTACGATAGAATGAATTTTAGTATTTCCTTTGCTTTAATTTAGACCGTTTTTGTCATTTGTGCTTACTCTCGATAAGAAATGCTCACCAGTTTAGCAACGAATTTCCTGTTTAAACGACCGCCGATTTCGTGCTAGGCTTACTTTTTGTTTTTTAAACAAATTGGAATTAGCTATTGTTGAGTACGACGTGGTTTTTGGAAATAAGCAAAAATAACAAAAAATAACAATGGTTTATATTACAGATAATTGATCAACTATTTGTGTTGGAGTTTATCCATTTTTGGAAGAAATTAGATTTAAATCTGATTATATGAAGAAAATTCATCAATTTAGACGGGGCCTAACAAGCCGCATTCTTGTTTGTTTACATTTTTAGTAAGAATGTGCTTAAATTCGGATAGCACGAGAAATACAACCTTATCAGAATTGAGGAAATTTATTACGTCTGGTGAAAGGGCCATTTCTTAACAATTTTTGGTAAGTTTTGACAAAAACGAACGCAAATTCGAGCATTTCTTACGTTTCGTTAGCCCAGATACAAAAACGAAAACGGCTTTATATATATATATATATATATATATATATATATCCTATACTATTATATTATAATATATATATATATATATATATATATATATATATATATATATATATATATATATATATATCAAAGGCGACTCCTATACTTGTGCTGCTCGTGCTTAGCACGAGTTAACATTATAGAAACGATCGATACTTTACAAATATCAAAATGCTACGATAAAATTCTTATTTTTTGTGAAAATGGGTCAAATGAATGAAAATATTACATAATAAATATAAAAGATTATGTAAAATTGAAGCAAAGAGTGTAAGAATCATCGCTATTAAATAATGCTATTTTTCAATCCATTAAAAAAGGTGACTGTTCGTGCTCAAATCGAATAGCGGAGATTGTATGCGTGAGAATCTAGCCTATAAAATTGTTGCCTTTTGGATCTCTAAGTTACCTTTTGATGTTGCCATTCTCTTTAAGTATAAATAAGGAGAGACTACTTTATTTATTTTAAAGTTTATTTTAAACGTATATATATATATATATATATATATATATATATAATATATTATATATACGTATATAATATATATATATATATTAATATATATATATATATATATATATTATATATAATATATTTCCCGACTCAATATATATATATATATATATATATATATATATATATATATATATATATATATATATATATATATATATATATATATATATATATATATATATATATATATATATATATATATATATATATATATATATATATATATATTTTAATTTTTTTCAGAAAAAAGTAAAAACAATGTCCAGTCGTAATTAGTAATTTTTGTAGTTAAAGATAAGGTGCTTTGCGTCGGCTTGAATGAACATAAGAATACTGTAGCGCATGGCATCGAGAGAGTCCTTTCCTGAGTGTAGTGAGAGAAGGTCGTGTTTCGTGCAGGCTCTAGCGGAGTTGGGATATTGTACTCCGAGCCTAGTAATGTGTTTCATGTAAAAACTGTGAAGTGTTTGTTAATTATTTATGCAGCCATATCAATATTTATGCTTGTGAAATATTAGCATAAATCTCTCTTGTCTGTTAATGTCTAGAAGAGACATTCATTTATTATCTCATTTCTACAAAGTTAGAATTTATCAAGTCTTGCATCTTTTATATAAAGTGATTGAAATATTTTATTGATCTCGTTTTGAAAATAAACGCAAGTGAAGAATCTCCATATTCTATGTTCCTATTACTGAAGTATAGTGATATCTCATCCGGCTGTCATTCAGGTAAAACACATCCGACCTTACTTATATCTCTCCCACTCGTATCCATTATATTGTTGTGACTCATATATTATTTGATGAAACTTTTGTACAAATATCTCATTCAAGCATACTGTATTATTGCTAAAATTATTATTATATTTTAAGAAGACTTACAAGATTATTTTGTGAGAATATTAAATAAGGATATCAAATTACATTACGACATTCATTTATTTAAAAAGGCATATGAACGTAATAGATTATTAAAAGTTATTTATAAGAAGTCCATTCTCATTCTCCTCGTTTTGAAGCATCCTTTATTTCTTCGAGAGTGTAGATATATCTTAACGTAAGTCCACCAGTCTGACCAGGTTGAATCCTCAAGAACTTAATCTTCTCGAATCCGATCTTTCCATATAGGTTTAACACGAGTCTAAGAAAAAGAGAAGACCTGTAATATAATGAAAGAGTTATAGAAACAGGGGGAAATAATATATATATTAATTATATTTATATATATATATATATATATATATATATATATATATATATATATATATATATATATATATATATATATATATATATATATATTATTTATATATATATATATAATAGAGAAGAGAGAGAGAGAGGAGCCCGAGTAGTACAATGTTACTGGCAGTCCGCCGCTATATATATGATTTTTTAACCTATTTTGATTTTTGATAAAAACGTGATAATCTTAATGCGCGAGCAGCACGTTCTCGCGAGTTACGGCCTGGCACCGCCGCAAGTGTAGAGAACAGTATGATTTCGTTAACCATGCTGGCGATATATATATATATTATATATATATATATAATGTATATATATATATATATATATATATATATATAATATATATATATATATAATTAGTGATGGTATCTAGATGTCACTTTTTTTGCATCCGTGGAGGCGGATGTGGAATGCGAATGTTTTGATTTAACATCCGCCGGATGCGGATGTCTTGTTATTATATATATAATATATTATATATATATAATATATATATATATTATATACTATATATATATATATATATATATATATATATATATATATTATATATATATATATATATATATTAATATATATATTATGTATATATGCCCAATATATTTCGAGTTTTACCCACAATCTATTAATTTAATCCCATTACCAGGGTGGCGAAAAGGGGACCCAAACTCAGATGCACCCACCAAGCCCTTCCCCAACATCCGTTCCTTAATGAAAGAGATTTACAATGGATGATGTCCTTGTTTGCAAAAGAAGAAAATGGGACAGAGGAAAGTTGTGCTTTGAGAAACATCAATTTTACGCCTTTTTTCTGCTGAGAGTCTGTTTCTCGTTCATCAATATATTAGCCGCAGCATTGGCTAAATACTCTCTTTACTTGGAACAACTAGTTTAGAGGACAGGCCAAATATTTCTTGCAAGTTTACTTAGCGTGGTAATCATTTTAGCTTAACTTTCCAACACTGAATATAGTATGCTAGTCGTTTTTCTTGTGATAGTTTTCAACCATTTGCACTACATCTTTTGTAATTGCGTGTGTTTCTTCATTACTACTGGATTGTAGAAATTCTTTACCAGTGAATCTGTTATTGATTTACTTGTAGAAGATGTTGGTTTCTGTAGATTTCGTTTATTTCCTTTTAATGGGTGGCGAATTAATGAGATTTCGGATGAAGCTTTTCAACTGCAACACAAAGTGACGATTTAACTTTTCTAATATTGTGTTACAAAAAAAAACTTGACTTTATTATGGGGATCTAAGTAAGTTGAGTAATGTATAAAAGGTCATTAATGAAGCCACAGAACTAATGCGTATTTTTTAGCTCTAATTTTATATCTTTCAATTCTTTTTAAACCGTCTATCACTTTTCAATTGAAGATGGTCCAATATTGATGTTTAGCGTTGAGCATTATGGTATTACATGAGACAGAAGCTTAGAGGCCGCTGAAAATTTTTTTTGCAATCAGATAATCTCATTTGACACTGTTCATACTAATTTGTTTGAATATGCTCCAAGCTAATTAGTCATCATTACACAGTTGAGTCGAGTCCCATGTCTCTCATTTAATTTGCGTTGAGATTCATCTTAAGTTTTTTTATTAATAAATTCTTTAAATCAAATCTCGACAATTAAATATCCGAGCACATCCGCAGGAAAAAAGCGCGGAGGCGGAGGCAGATTTCTATTAAATAATGTGCGGATGTTATCTGCATCACTAATATATTATATATAATATATATTATATGTATATATATATTATATATATATATATATAGTATATATATATAGTATATATATATACTATATTATATATATATAATATATTATATATTATATATAAATATATATATATATATATAATATTATATTAAGGCCATATAGGGATAAAAGTATCGGTATCGGTATCGGGTATCGGCAAAATTTTTGGTATCGGTATTGGCAATGAAAAAATTGCGAGTACTTGTATCGGTATCGGTCTCAAATTTTGGTATCGGTGCATACGACTAATATATATATATATAATATTATATATATATATATATATATTATATATATATATATCGGATGTTATCTATATATATATATATATAATATATATATATATATTAGTGATGGTGAAGCGTAAGGCTGAGTTTTACATAACCGTGGTTGCAATTTTTTTGCGGTTCCTAAAATTTTCAACAACCGCAGTTGCGGTTTGTTTGCGGTTCTTAATTTTTTCAACAACCGCGGTTGCGTTGTGCAATAAAAAAAATTAACAATTGCTTTGTTTACTACTACTGCTACTAATAAAAATAATAATAATATTATTATTTTGATTATTATATTATTATTATTATTATTAGTTATTATTATATTATTATTATTATTATTATTATTATTATTATTATTATTATTTATGTTGTTATGTTGTTATTATTATTATTATTATTATTATTTTATTATTTATTATTATTATTATATTTATTATTATTATTGGCTCAATGGAAGAAAACGTCCAGTAGCCCTTTTCTCATATATATATTTCTTTGTATTAATCTTATTATGTAATCATAACTTTGTATTATTTAGTGAGAATAAAGTATTTTTGATTTGATTTGATTATTATTATTATTATTATTATTATTATTATTATTATTATTATTATTATTATTATTATTATTATTATTATTATTATTATTATTATTATTATTATTATTATTATTATTATTATTATTATTATTATTATTATTATTATTATTATCTAAATTATATTTTGTTAGATTTTCATCAAACTTTTTAGAGAGATCCTCTCCAGTGTATCTCACGCAAAGGTTCTGCAGATAATACTAAGTTTATTTTTTCAAATTTATCATTAATACCATTGCAAGTGAGAGATAAGAAACACACCCCGATTGATGTTGTGGTAGGTCAGTTTTTTGTGGTTGTTGTCTCATAATTTTATATTTTTTTTAGGTACAGCATGCATGAAAGAAGGAAAGATGAGATTTCGTGAGCAGAGCAAAAGATGGAACATCAAGGAACACGGAGAGTACTAGGAGATTCAGTGAAAAAGTGTTGTTAAAGTGAGATCATTTAAAAATAAAATAAGAAAAAGAAAAAGGAAAATTAATTATTTCAATCTTTCATTTCATTTAAGATTTTTTTTCATTTAAAGTTAACATATAATTCATTTTTAAAATTTTTTTTTCAGTTATTTACTTTGGATTGATTTATTTTTTTCTGAATTTGAATTAATTGAATTGGATTAATTATTGGTTTGAAATTGGATTATAATTAATACTTAATGAATTATTGAATTATTATCAAATCAATGAGAGAGGATGCGTTTACGGGATTTTGTTTGATTCTTCGTGAGGAATGGTACAACTGGATTCGGATGTGTCTGTCAAGGGATTACGTTTGACACTTGATAGATGTAGATTCCTTCTTTTTAATATTCTTTGGTAAGGGTAATGATTATTTTCATTTTCTGTTGAATTATTTTGATTAATTCATAATTGGTATTATTATTATTATGAGTATTGTTAACAGTAGCTTTCTGTTCTTTTTCAAGATTGAAGTATTGGGTTCTGGTGGTCCAGTCTTGTTTGGTGGTCTGCTGTCTTGTCTGTTCTGTGGGACCGTAGAAGGTAGAAGAAAAAAAAAACTGAACAATCATACTGTTCAGGTACCGGTACTAACTATTTTGATGTTGATTTTTTTGATTGAATTTAGTATATTGATTTTTTTAATGGTCTAATTATTTCATGAGATTGTTATTTAGTTTTTAATGCTTCATTCAATAATAATGCAATTTTTAATGATCGTTATTAATATTTAATTAATTTAAAAATTTTCAAGAGTTTCATAAGGATCTTTATTATTTACGTTTTTTTTCATAATTTTTCTTATTATTGTTGTCATGTTAGGATTTGTTTATTTTTGTTTCATTTCAGTTTTTTTTGCGGACTTCATTCATTTTGAAGCCAATTTTTTTTTGGAGCTGCTCTTGTTGTGGGACTCCATTATTTCCACGGCTGTCTTCATTTTGCGGCAGCTGGTATTTCGACGAGTGTAGTACTTAGGTACCGATCAAATTCAAGGGTGCGGTACACCTATAAAAGGACTGTAGTCAATAGGATACTACATAGATTTTGAAACTTAAAATTTGGAAATGCAAAGTCTATGATGGATATTTGGAAATTAAAATAAAAGAAAGTAAGAACTTTAGATTTGTAGAAAAAAAAAAAAGAACAAGGAAATTATAAAGTTGAAACACAAATTGGAAAATTTAACAAACAGAAAGAGAAAAACTGAAAATATAACGTGGAAAAATTTAAACTGAACCTAAAGTAAAAGTGATCTTGAACAATTTTGAAAAGATATTTTGAAAATTATAAAAGTATTGGTACTATATTAGAAAAATAAACTAAGTGAGTGGTACCATAATAAAAGACAAATTTGAAAATACAGTGGTATTTCAAATACACAGACAATAAAGTGGTATCATATATGATATACTTAAAAACAAAGACATTCTAATTGACAAATTATTTCGTATATATTTTTAAAAAAAAAGTTTTTATTACCATTTCTATAAATGTTGTAGTGCTGTAGGTATAGGATTGTAGAAATTCATATTGAAGCAATATTGTATTGTAATGATATTGTAGTATATGGTATATTATCTTGTAATACTTGGTAGTGGAACTGGTAGCGTCATACAGTACTGTAGTAAGTAGTATTTGGATACTGTGTAATTTTTTGTATTCAATAAAGTGGTATTGGTATATTGGGTATACTCTTCATATTCGTGTATATTTATTGGGGAAAATTTAAGTTATTATTATACATATAATCAGTGTGGATCTTACTATATATTTTTTGTGTGTAATATAATTTTTAAGGTGTTATGGTTTTTTTTTTTTATTTATATCCCTTCTCCTATTTTTGGAAGACAGCCTCACTCCTTTCTTTTAGATTATTGTAGTTAGGTTTTTTTTATAGTAAAATCTGCTACAATGTATCGGACCAGGTATCGGTAGTAAATATTAATTTATTTCCTTTCAGTTGGGCAACAATATTTTTAACTTCTTTCGTGACAGAGGAGTGAATTTTGTTATATACTATGTTATCATCAATATGGCGTGCTCTATTTTATTTGCTGGGTTGTCTTCAGTTACGAATCGAATAAAGCCTATGCCTTCAATACAACTAAAAGGAAGATCCTACATAATAATCATCTCTGCTGCTCGATACTGGAGTCTCTCATTCAACCTCACTGACTTTTTGCTGTTTTAAATCTTTTTCTTCCTCCCCAAGGATTAATTTTTTGATAGCATTTCTCTACCTAACTACATTTTAGATTGGTCCTTTTTCTTTTTTATTTCCCTCATTTTTTCCCTTCTTAGCATAATACCTTTTTTTTTCAAACAAAGTTGCTCTTATTCTTTTCCATGCAACGATCGTTAGGTGATTTTTTTTTAAATTAGTAGTGCTTCATCCCTTGCGAGAAATAGGTTTTATTGCACAATTTTTTCTTTACTTGCATTTAGCAAATTCATTTGATCCTTTCAAGTAAAACTCCCACCACATGCTCTTTTCTCTATCCGTAACATCATTTTTTTCCTGTGCAAAAAGTTAAGAAATGCAAAGCTCCTATTTATTTCGTGAAATGTTTTTCTATAATTAGATAATTCTAATTTTCTGAAAAAAAAACTGAAATATTATATCAGCGTACTCCATAAGTCTAAGCATGAAGGGAGTATTTTTTAAAAAAGATAACTTCCTGACCACTGCAGTTTCGGTTGTGAAGACCAGTTACAACCACGGTTGTGTTGATCATTGACAACCGCGGTTGCGGTTGTCAAAATATGTGCAGTTGCTTCGCATTTGCGGTTGCGGTTATTCGATCCATCACTAATTTATATATATATATCATAGTATATATATATATATTATATATATATATTATATATATATATAATATATTAGGGATGTACCTGGACCAGGGTTTTTTTTTCCCGCCGGCCGGAACCAGGTTCCGGCCGGAAACTCGATTTTTTGGAAGTTCCGGTTCCGGCAGGACTAGCCTTGGTTCCGGTCGGAACTAACTCGGAACTTTCCTACTTTCAAATGATCTTTCTTAATAAAATTCAGCAATTGATTTGGTCCATTTACACAGTTATGATTTGCATAAAAAATATTATTGAAGAATAAAATACAGTCCGTCCCTCGTAGAACGCGGGGGTTAGGTTTCCTGACCCCCCGCGTTATAGCGCGATATCGCGTATAACTTTAAACCCCCTGCAAAACATTTCCTTAATTTTAAAATTTTTGCCTTTGAATACAGGTGAATAAAATAGGCAGCAGTATTTATTTATCCTTTAACTAATAATCTGAATAACATTTGCCAGATACACATGTTATTTACAGAACAGTATATATAAACATATTTTATTGACTAATTAACTAGTAGGATATTTATTACATTACAGTACACTACTCTACATATCTTAAAATGAGGCAAAAAAGTTTTTTTAGTATTTTTTTAAATGAAAAAATATACACTGTACAAACCTTTAAAAAAATTTGAGATAAAATTATTTTTTATATCATTTCCTTAAATAGCCTGAAGACTGTAATATAAATTTTAAAGTTTACGCCAATTGACAAAACTAAAAAAATAGTTTGTCTTTCAAATTGTAAATGCAAGTTTATTCTGTTATAAGACTAACAACAGTCGAGCAGGTGTAGGTTGTTTTGGCTGGCGCTTCAATGAGAAATCCCTCTTTCCCGTTAATTTGACGCTTTTGCCTTTTTAGCTCACCAAATATCTTTTTTTTTTTTTCTTTTCATTTCATTATCTTAAACATATGTATGAAAAATTTTTAGATTTTTTTTTGTAGATTTTAAATTAGATTTTTAATTTTTTAACATATTTTTAAAATAATTTAAATTTATTTTTGTACTTTTGTAATTAATTTTTTCGTTTTATTATCTTTTTGCCAAACCGGCGGTATAGCAAGATCGCCGTTCTTATAAGACCGCGTTTTTAACGAGGGACCGACTGTATGTGAAACAATATCATGATAAAAATGACCTCGACTCTGTATTTTTGAAAACTTTAAATATGAAACAATATTTTCACACATCGAACGGTTAGCTTTAATACTCTAGAACGGGGTTGGGGAATTTTTGATTTTTTTTTGAGATTTTTTTTATTTTTTGTTAATTATTTTTTAGACACAAATTCCCTTGTTAATTGGTATTTTCATTTTAGAACTAAAATTTAAAATCGATGTACTAATAATAATAAAGGAAAGAAATTATTTTAGGCTATCAAAGTTATTTAAATTATATATATATATATATATATATATATAATATATAGTATATAAAATATATCTATGTATATATTTTATATATATAATATATATATATATATAGTTTTTTTTATATACTGTATAAATATCTGAGTACTCTAATTTTATTTATTTCTTTATAAAATGACTTGAAACACATTGATGTGAATTTTACTTACTTATGTAAGATGAAATATACTATCATAAATTAGGTAATAGCAAATAGGATTAATTATTAATTTAGAACAAAAGTGGCTCTAAAAATAAAAAAAAAAAAAAAAAAAAGGATTTTTTAAAAAAAAAAAAATACTAAAAAAAAAAGTTTATTTAAATATTTTATTTTTTTTTGTGCCAATCCTGCTCGAGAATTTAGACTTAGAAATATCTAAAATCTTCTAGCCAAGGGGTGAAATTATTATTATTATTATTATTATTATTATTATTATTATTATTATTATTATTATTATTATTTATTATTAATTATTATTAAAAGAAATGAACTTTAAAGTAGAAACTACTACAAAACAAAATATTTACTAAACTGTTTTAAGCAGAAATTTTTAAAATTTTTAAAACAAGATTCCATAATTTTCTTATCGTAAAATGAATTTTATTTGAATTTGGGAAATGGTTTTGTGGTGTAGGAAATAAGGGTTGCTCCTCCATGTTTGTGGAGTTAATGTCATCTCTTTATCGCTCAAACACGTTACCCGGCCCGCTTCTGAAAAAAGCCTGTTTTAAAAACTTTGAAGACCCGTGGAACTTTATATAAAGTTGCGTTTCCAGAAGCCCGGCTGCAGCCCGGGCGGGCACACAGGAGCACATGCATCGTTTTCCAAAGGCCCGTTTGCGCAACTTCTACGTCACGTAGCGTCACAGTCGGCGCGCCGTTGTTTTAAGATCCTCGATTTCGGGAATTAATAAAACGGGCGGGCTGCGCGGAAGAATACTTTTTTACAAACAAATCTTTTCACAAAACAGGGTCGGAAATGGCTTGCCAAAATTTTTTAATATTTCGGTTAACTTTTATATTAAGGATCACTAATATATCGTATGCATTTTCATAAAAATAGATACATATAGTATAAGAGTCATGGCGTAAGGCAGGATAATTTAGGGGGTGGCTAAAGGTTTGAGTGATATATATATAATATATATATATATATATATATACATATATATATATATATATATATACGTATATATATATATATATATATATTATATATATATATTATATATATATAATATTTATTAATAAACCTGTTAATTAATAATTATTACTTCATTAATCTATCGATTGATGTATCTTATTCAGTTTTTCCACTAATAAACCCTTTAAAAAATCGTGATTGCAAAAATATTAGGTTCATTTTTTTTATTTCGCCAAGATTTAGGGGGGGACAAGTGCCCCCGCCCCCCCTGTATACGCCCATGTAAGAGTATTGTTTAGCGTAAGTTCGCCAAGTGATGCCGAACGGGCCTTGCGCTCGGGTACCCGTTTCCAGGTACTTGCAAATTTCCTGTTTATCTGATTGGTTAATGTAATTTTTTCACAATTCGAAGTGTTTCCGAGTCGATTTTTCACAACGGGCTGCGCACTCGGGCTTCTGGAAAAGCAGCTTTAATTAGTATATTCCTTTTTTTACTTAATAAATCTCACTTGAATGGCGCGCTTTTCTCAAATTGGCTTGGGCAGAACTAAGAGCTCAACAGTATGGATATGAACAAGAATGACTAGATAGCTATCTAGAGAGACTCCACTTGTTAATGCAGACAAGTTTTAAGTAAAAAATTGCTGCGTTTCCAGAAGCCCGAGTGCAGCCCGTGTGCAAAATCCACTCGGAAACGCTTGGAATTGAAAAAAAATTACAATTACAAAAATCAGAGAACAGGAAAATTTTAGTACCTGGAAACGGCCGAGCGCGCCCGTCGGATCAGCTGGCACCGCAAAAAAAATTTGTTTTTGTTTAAAAAAAAGCCAAAAAAATAAACATAATACTATTATGTATCTATTTTATGAAATAATACGACATATTAGTATCCTTAATAAGTTTACTAAAATATTAAAAAATTTTGGCAAGTCATTTCCGACACCTGTTTTGTAAAAAGATTTGTTTTGTAAACAAAGTATTCTCCTGCGCAGCCCGCCCGTTTATTATTCTCGAAATCGAGGATTTAACAACGGGGCCTGACTGTGACGGTTTTACGTGACCGTAGAAGTGCGCAAAAGGGCTCTGGAAACGATGCATGTGTGCCCGTCCGGCTGCAGTCGGGCTTCTGGAACGCAGCTTATGTAGGTGTAGCGAAAGTCGAAAAGTTCCGGTTCGGGAGAAATTTTTCAAGGTTCCGGAAAGTTCGGTTACCGGCCGGGAACCGAAAATTGCTGGTTCCGGTACAAAGTCCCCTAATATATTATATATCCACTCATATCCATAGTCATTC
>JABUQX010051231.1:0-5000 GCA_015478945.1 Trachelipus rathkii
TCCAATGGTCCATTTTTATTTTAGGCGCCTTTAAATGTCTGCAGGACCCTGTCTCTTGCTGCTTGAGACAATCTGCAATCAATAGTTTCGTGTTTGGCCTTCAGGGAGGGATGGGGGGGGGGAGATGGGGGCCTCTGACCTTCCTGACGAGAGGCATAGAAGTGGTTGACAGAAATAAAACCTAAACTATATTTCTATTTAAATACTACTACTACTACCAATAATAATAATAATAATAATTAATAAAATAATAATAATAATAATAAATAATGAAAAATAATAATAATATTATAATGAATAATAATAATAAATAATAATAATAATAATAATAATAATAATAATAATAATAATAATAATAATAATAATAATTTAAAATAATAATAATATTATAATAATGAATAATAATAATAAATAATAATAATAATAATAATAATAATAATAATGAGATAGATATAATAATAAGAAAATAGGAGATAAAATAATAATAATAATCTAAAAATTATATATTATTATTATTATTTTAGTTTATTATATTAGAGTTATTATTATTATATTATTATTAATATTATTATGTATTATTATTATTATTATTATTATAAGAATAGTACTAATGGCAACAATAACAAAAACAATAATAAAAGCTTGTAATTGTTGCTGTGGTCACTTTTTTTTGGAACTGGTTTCAACAACGTCAGCGAAGGTCAGATTCTAGAAATTTAAATCCCCTGGGAACAAATTATTTATAACTCACACGAACAAACAACAATCCAACTAAAGTATTTATATTTTCATGATTTGCAATCATTTTTAAGATATAATATCTAATATATATATATATATATAATAAGTATATATATATATATATATATTATATAATAATATATATTATAATATAATATATATATATAAGTAATAGTATCATATATATAGTACTACTCGTCAAAATTAACGCACCACAGGAATAGTAGCGAAAGAAGTATATAGAAAAGGTTGAAGAACGCGAAAACACTTTATTGGACAATGACAATAACAAGGTGGATTCCTACCCTGTACCGTAGGTTGATAGAGTGTGAGGACAAAGTGATGTCAAAGGGTCTCGCAGTAGGGTCGTAGGTTTTGGCAGCTTGCAAACAGACAATGTTGGTAGTACAGGCGACGGCGCGAGGGTCTTGGGTCTGTCTCGATACCGTGTATGACCCCCTCTGGCACGGATGACTGCCTGACACCGTCCTGGCATGCTCTCGTGAGTGAGCGAATGTCCTGACAGTGATTTGGAGTCTATAGGCTCGTCCTGACCTGTCGCAGCTCCTGGAAGGTCCGTGCGGAGGAGTGGTTTCAGCATGCTCGATTCCAACATTCAGGATATCCACAAATCTTTGATGAGGCGAGTCCGGACCATATCTGCATAGGCGCACTCCAACCCGTATTTGATTCGTCTAAGTGTAGTTTGCGGTGAGAGGAGTAAGTCCGATTCACACTGGGAGACCTGAATAGTGAGTCTGCATTGTCATGCATTAGATAAAGAGTCACCGATGAGGGCATAATGCGCACGATAATGGTTCGAGATGTTGTGATATCCTTACGCTGGAAGCAGTGCCTCTCATGCGAAGCTTATGATGCAACTCCAGTGTTATAGTGCTCTCCCTCGCTATAAAGAGATGCATCCCCAGACCATTTACACTCGACCCAACCTCCAACGGCAGCAACTGCATGCACTGGCATTGAGCGCGAAACCTCTCCGTCAGTGTCAGTATAGCTCTATCACTCAACAGCTGTCGGTCAGCTACAGAGCACACTCTCGACCGTCCGAGAGCACCTTGACCCAATCGCTCGACTGGTCCCAATGGATGTCGTTTTTTCCTAGGGAAAATGCAGTCGTGCGCCTTCTGATGTGCCGTCGGTGTGCGGTGTACCTATGTAAGGTCTCCACGGGGCTGGTAATATATTTTTCCGTCAAGGCGTACGACCGCACTTTATTGTCACCTCCACCCTGGTGCCTGTGCTACCTCCGCCAGCCTGTAAACTGCAGATGTCGTACTGTTATGTGGCGCTTCTCCGTAATGCAAGCAGACGTATAAATCGTCTTCCACGGGTGTCGTGGCCCTGGCCTACCTTGTCCTCGCCGGCGATTCCATGTGTCAGGGGTTACTGTACCGTGAACCACCCGGCAATCGGTGTGTTGCGAACACAAAAGCCGTCGAGACAGAGCCCGTACCCGTGTCTTCAGCGTGGTGGTGTTATCTGCATGCCACTGATCTCTTGATAGTTGGACGCCTAATGCTCTCCATGTTTATCGGAGTTCGCTTCGTACGTGAATGATCCCTCGCTCGATTAACCGCGCCAAACCTACCGCAAACTCTCAGTCTAGTTACGTGTTTATGTTTTCCTATTGGTAATTGCGTGACGCCAATACTGCAGCAATCTCTGCGGGTGGTACATAGTTACACTGATGGGTTTCAGTGGGGTTAAGGCCTCCCGTTCCTGCGAGTGAAATTTACCCTAGTGGTGCGTTATGTGATGAGTATAATAATATATATATATATATATACTAATTAAAATATACTTATTATATATATATATATACTATATATATTATATATATAATATATATATATATATATATAACTTAAAAAGGTATATATATTATAGTATATATATATATATAATATATATATATATAATAAAAGTATATAATATATATATATATATCAAATATGGGTGGTTGAAAACTTCAACTTTTCTCTCGCGAAACTAGATTGTCTCCACCAGCACGCACGCGCACAGCACCGACACAAGCATTCACTTGGAAATTTCAAATCTATTTTTGTTCTAAGGATTTTTTTTTTTTTTTTTTTTTTTTATTATTTATATTATTTTTGAAAGGCGCCTATTATGTCACAGCCAATTTATTTACAATGTGTTTTTTTGTAAATGTTACTTTTCGCTATATATATATATATATATATATAATCGAGTATATATATATATTATATAATAGTATATATATATATATTATATATATAGTATTAGGTAATATATATATATATATAATATATATATATATATATGATATATATGGATAGTATAGACTATATATATATATATATAAATCAAGTTTAAAAATAGGAAGACAAAAATCCAAACCCAAAGATAAAATTCTCTTTTCAGACTCAGAAAGGCTTCTGCTACTGTAATTGAAGATCACTGAATCCCTTCCACCAGTCAGTTCACCACAAAGGCCCAATCTACTTAGTTTATTGTTTTGTCTGTCCAAAGTGCAGGAGCGAAAACGACAAACCTGTTTAGATACAAAAAAACACAAATATTTAAAATCAATAAAAGATACAGACTGTTCCAACTGTGTTCTTAGTATGTTAATTTCCTTATTTAAGTTACTCGAGAGCTTGCGTTTAAAATTAATCTCGTTATTAAGTAGTTTTGATGTCCAGGATTTGTAAAAATGACTGTTTTCAAGAGAAGGGCGGTAAAGTTTAAATTTTAAAAACTTAGGAATATAATTATAGGCCTTACAAATGGATAGAAATCGCAAATCCAAATCTGCTTTTTCAAGTTTCTTAGATGCTGATTCAAATCTTCTGAAGCTCCTGAGTACGACTTCATTATATCTTGTCTTTATTTTACTTTAATAATCCTGTTTTAGGAGAACTCAATATATAAGAAATAAAAAGACGAACAGAAGCTTTGATATCATTTATTAGGACTTTTGAGTTTATCCAACATATCATCAGCTAAAAATAAATTAAATTACAATAAATTAATGAATAGAAATAAAAAAATTAAAATTATATATAATAATAAATAATATAAGATAATAATAAAATAATAATAAAATAATAATAATAAAATAATAAATAAAAATAACAATTATTAATTATGATTGATATAACATTAAAGTATAATAATAATAATAATAAAAATAATAATAATAATAAAAATTAATATAATAAATAAATAATAAATAATAATTAATAATAATAATAATAAATAAAATATCTACAAAAGAAAGAATCAAATAGAAAAAATACAGAAATTGATAACAGTACATCTATATATTAAAACTATAACCTATATTATATTACCTGTTTAGTTGACAGTCTTGGAAGAATGTACAAAAATAGCAATAACAACTGCTTATATACTAAGAAAATTGTTGGTGGTACTTAAAAAAATAAATATAAAAACATTTGCAAATAGAGTGTTAATAAAAATAATTACACAGTGATTAAAACAGGATTATAAAAGTAAAATAAATAAATAATTTAAAACTAAAATAAAACAAAAATAATTTAAAATTGAGGAGCCATTCTGAGTTAAGTGCGGTCTTGTACTATGTAAAAACAGGCTCTAGAGAACCGTCGTTCAAGTAAACTGACGCCGAAGACAAACACCGCTATCCTTGAAGAATGTCATGATGCTTCTCTGAAAGTGGGTCCGGGCAGAGTTTTCGGGTGAGAAGTTTAATGGTCTATTCGTTCTATAATGAAAGACCCAGTAGTTTTGAAATCCTCAGCTGCAGCTGTAAGCCAGTCTGGCCTACATAACGGGCTTGGCAGTCCGCACAAGAATAGGAATAAATAACTGAGGACCTCAAATGAGCCGGTAGAATATCCTTCATTCTGAAAAAACTATTCATTTTAAAATCATTGACAAGTATAAAAATAATTTTATAAGATGGAAAAACTTTAGAAATTGATATTTGAATGTTTTTAACGAGCTTCGGAGTGTTGGGATCGTAATATATAACTTTTAGATAAACTACTTGCAATGATGAATCCACATCTGGCTGTTAGGGCGAAAAAGGTTTCCCAAGAATTTGTAACAAGTTAATAAAATAGTTGCTCTGAAATAAATTGAATTAGCAAAACTGAAGTTAAAAATTAAACTTCTTATGAAGTGTTCCAATTTATTTATGTGTATATTTATATTTATTAATCTATATATGTGTAATTTATTTTTAATATCTATATTTTTATAAGAAA
>JABUQX010051231.1:10000-15000 GCA_015478945.1 Trachelipus rathkii
CCTCCTTGAATTATGATGCATGAAATTGTTGCAATTCCCCAGTTCAACAGTAAATTATCACAAAAACTACATTGCTAGCTACAAAATACAACCACATCTGACACACCTTACAGATAAACGGTTTCATAGCTAACAGATTTAGATTAAATAAGCAAATGATATTACAGAGTTTGAAAGAACTTGCGCGTAGTTCAAAAGTTTAAAAGATATTTTAACAAAACAAAAACAAAAAAAAACTTTAGAATTTGACTGCGCAATATTAGTATCATTCGCGGGGTCCCTCTCCCTCTATAGGCGCGGGGAACTAGAATGTTACCTACATCGTCTATAGCAAGATCGTTATATATATATATATATATATATAATATATATATATAATAATAGTATATAATATAATATATATATATATATAATATATATATCGTCTATATAATTATAATATATATATATATATATAATATATATATATAACCAATTAAGCATACGACGTTTCGTCCGTCACCTTCATAGTCAGTGACGAAATTTGGCACCGTATTTTATGCAGATCAGTAACTAATGAAAGCAATATCAAAAATTTCAATGTTAACTTTAGTTAATGTAGAAATTATTGAGTGAGAAGTTTGTTGTTTCTCGTTGAATCTCATCATGATTAATTTCAAAATATTTCAGAAACCATCTACGAGGCGATAGAGCAATTCTTCTATAGTATTGAAGGACTAAGTGGAAAAATACTTTATCAGTTTAATAATTTAAGGAAAAATAACTATCTTATTTCTGGGTGTAAAAAAGCAACAGAAGATTCATTGAAAAAACTAATTTTTTCAGTGTTGCTAGATTTAAATACTACAAGGATAAGGAGTTTGATAGCTTAAAAGTATCGCTAATAAGCTAAAAATTAGAAATGTTATTTTAAACATGCATTCTAATTCTCATGAAGAATATATATATATATATATATATATAATATATATATATATATATAATATAAATGTATATTTCTATATATATATATTATAATATATATATAATAATATATATGTCTGTGTGTGTGTGTATGTGTCTGTCTCTGGGTCGTGTGTGTGTATGTGTGTGGTGTGTGCGCGCGCGCGCGTGTGTGGTGTGTGTGGTGTATGGTGTATTGTGTGTGTGCAAGTCGCGAAGTGTCGAAACACTCATGCAGTACCATAAGTAATTGTAAAACTTTGCTTTAGAGGCAATGATTTAAAAAAGCTCACAAAGTGGTCTTTAAAAATATCGGAATTTGTAAGCCAATTTCACGAAACGAAAACGCGTTCGGAATTGAAAATTCAGGCAAACTTGTTTATTATGACTCCCAATATTATTAACAATATATATATTACTATTATATATATATATACATATATATAATAATTATATATATAATATATATACTATATATATATATATATATATATATATATATAATATATATATAATATATATATGTATAATATATCATATATATAATATATATATACCTTGAATGGATGTGGGGCGTAGTTTGCTATGTACTGGGTGTAGTAGCTATCCTTACTATATGTGAGAAAAGGCATTATTTAAAATCACTGTGCACTAAAAAATAATAATAATAATAATAATAATAATAATAATAATAATAATAATAATAATAATAAATAATAATAATAATAATATAATAATAATAATAATAATAATAATAATAATAATAATAATAATAATAATAATAAATAATAATAATAATAATAATAATAATAATAATAATAATAATAATAATATATAATAATAGTCATGAATAAAAGAACTAATAATAATAATAAATAATAATAATAATAATAATAATAATAATAATAATAATATATGACTACAACTGTTTCCTTGACTGTGGTCAACAAAACAATAAAGATCTTTTAAAATTTTTACGTATTAAAAATCACAACGTCCATTACCCGTTTGAGCGCTCAAAAACACAATAAATATATATATATATATATAATATATGATATATATATATAATATATATAATATATATATATATATATTAATATATATATAAAATAATATATATATAATATATGTATATCATATATATATATATATATATATATATATAGAGAGTAGTATAATAAATATATATATATATATAAATAATATATACTAATATATAATATATATATATATTAAGTATATATATATATATATATAGGCAGGATCTAGAATTGCGGGACTCCTTATATATATATATATATATATAATATTATAATATATATATATATATATATTTATATATATATATATTATATATTATATATATATATATTATATAATATATTATATATATATATAATATAATCAGGGCGGACTCGTGTATGGGAGAGATGGAGCGACCGCTCCCTCCTTCATTATTAAGCATAAATTCTGAATAAACACTTATAAAACACCATGTTTCCATTAATATAAAGTATTGAAGCAATTTTAAAAGCTGTTTTTGTAATAAGGCCAGAAACGTACGATGGTTTCGTAATCTAATAATAAGAAATCGAATAAACATACTCGTATCAGTTGTATATAGTTATTTTGAATTTCTATTTATAAAAGAAGCGTGAGAGTGAGCGAAATCGTTTTCGCTCCAATCTTACTCCTATAGTCATGTAAAAATTATACGTCTGGCAGTGATACAATAAAATATACAAGTTTGGAGTGCGGTTTGCCCTGTAAATTGTCGTACTATTATTATTAATAAATTATTATTATTATAATTATTATATTATTATTTATTATTATTATTATTATTAATTATATATATTATTATTATTATATTATTATATTATTATTATTATTATTATTATTTTCATTATATTATTATTATATTAATTATTATTATTATTATATATTATTTATTATTATTATTAATTATTTTATTATATTAAATAATAATAATATTTTATTATTATTATTATATTATTATTATTATTATTATTATTATATATTATTATTATTATTATTATTATTATTATGAATTATTATTATTATTATATATATAATATATATTAATATAATATATATATATATATATAATACTAATATATTATATATATATATATATTATATATATAATAATATATAATATATATATTATTCTGTGAATAGTTGAATATAGAAAATATCACTAATTCCAACCTTTTTCACAATCTCCTCAGAGATGCTCTGTATTAGATGAAATATTTGGAGACTGTTAAACAAAATGGATTAACATCCGAACTGTAAACATGGCTTTTGAACATAGAGATCCATTGTTAGAGTGCTTTGAAAAAAATTCGAAACGAAAGCAAACAAGGAGGAACACGAGAGCAGGAGGTTTGCAAAGACTATTGACTGATCCTACTTTTGTATTTTGGCGCACCGTTTTTCGCCATATAATGCAACACGTAGATTATTTCTATAATAAAATTCAATCAAGAAATCCAGACGTAGTTCTCATAAAACAAGCTGTGAGTGAACTACAGTTAGTTTAGATTAGAAACAGTATGACCACCATAATGGACTACCATAATTGAGGGAACGTATGATGTTTGTGAGGTGAAGAGAAGATCGTTAAATGCTTCCAATTACTACGAATTAAAAAAGCTACTGAGTATTGAGTTGCATTTAAAAAGACTAACTGTTTATCCATTTTTTAACATCTTGAGACTCAAATCTGAACTTGAAGTTATATATTGTTGAGAAGATTTCTATTCTCGGAAAGGAGCTCTTGATTCTTTTAACTACATTATGGAAAATGGAACAGATCAGACTTTTGAAGAAACATTAAAGTTGCTAAAAATTTTAATAACTACTCCAATGTCATCTATGAAAGATGCTTTTCTAGATTAAAAAGAATTAAAACCGTTATTCGGAATACAATGGGACAAGATAGACTGAATTCCCTCGTTGCGCTTGCAACTGAAAGATATATTGTCCACAATTGTTATATGCAAGTCAAAAAACGACAAGAATGGACTTCAGATACAAATTTCAAAAAACTTACAATTTAATTATAAAGAAGCAATTTATTATTTCAATATTTATTTTAAATATTCGGAGATAGGTTAACTTTTTTTAAAATGTAATGTGTATTACCGTACGAAAGTAGAATCAATGCCAGATTGGCTAACCTGTATAAAAAATGCGATATATATATATATATTTTTATATATATTGTGTGTAATATTATATATATATATATATATATATATATATATATATATATATATATATATATATATATATATATATATATATATATATATTTATATATAATATTTTATTTGTGGAAATCGCACCCCATGCCATTTCTTACCACGAGTCGCAAACTGATAATAATTATACTAATATATTATATATAATATATTAATATATATATATATATATAATATATATAATTATAATAATATATATAATTATATATATATATATATATAATATATAATATATATATAGTATAAGTATATATCGATATTATATATATATATATATATATATATATATATAATTTATATATATATATAATATATATATATACTAATATATATAATAACTATATATATATATATATATATATAATATATATATATATATACCGTATATATATATTCCCAAGACTTCTCCCTTTCGAGAAGATCTGTGTGAGTGGAACCATCACCAAATAGGTGATTCATACACCTCACAAAAATGAACAATGTCCACAAATAGAACAATTCCGACCCCACTTCAGAACACCGACAAAGCTTGTTTAGTGAAAGATATAATGTGCTTCATTGCAAGAAAGATCATGAGTAAAAGAAATATCAAGAAAATGGGAAGGCTTGAGTTATGTGATTTCAAAGAAAATAGTTATTATTGTATTTTGTATTTGAGGCACTGAAAACCACCATGTTATTCCTCCCCCGCCCCCAATTAGAGATGCGATAAAGAGAGAAATCAGTTGCTCTGAAACTGTCATCTTAACAGCGGCTATTTGAAAT
>JABUQX010051231.1:20000-22500 GCA_015478945.1 Trachelipus rathkii
ATATTATAAATAATTTTAATTCTTGAGTTTATGTGAGGGACCCACCGCGGCCCACAAGGAAGCTGCCACGCTGGGTTGAATAATAATCAACTCCATGGGCGAATGGGGTCCAGTTGAGGACAATCAATGAAGATATGGTGAACAGATTGCGGGGTATGGCGAAGGCAAAATTTGAAGAGGGAGGAGGATCCCGTGATACGTAGTGGCTGGGAGTGATATTGTTGTGGCCAATACGAAAGCGTGCAAGTATCACCTCGTGCAAATGTTTTCGTCGGTGAGAGGAAGACCACTCACCAATATTCGGCTTTATATTTCAAAGTTTAGCAATTCGCTGATCATTCGCCCAGCACTCATGCCAGTGCGACCGGAAGCCTTGTCGGAGAGCATGATAGTAGTCAGTTGATGGGAGGCGACCTTGCAGAATAGCATTCGAGAGGTACTTAGAACAGCTACGGAAAGAGGAGGCAGCCATTCTGGCCTCTCTGTCAGCTATTTCACTGCCAGTGGCCCCTACGTGAGAAGAGATCCAACATAGTGTTATTTGTCTCTTAAGTGAGTGTAGCAGCCGAAGAAATTGTTGTACAGCGGATACCATTGCATTTTTAGAATAGGGGGCTTTAAGAGCCTAGAGGGAGCTGAGCGAATCTGCATAAATTACATAAGAGTGGTATTGTCTAAGGAATGAAATTCATTACAGTCATTAATTCTGCCGTAAAAATTCAAGCATGAGGGGGGAGGGTATGGGAGAGGTTGCAGTCAGGAAAGACAACGGGCGCACCCACACTGTCCCCTGTTTTTGAGCAGTCAGTAAATAACGCTGGAGTAAATCCACATGAACTGTACAAAATAAAAAAAAATAAAATAAAAAAAAAAAAAAAAAAATGAGAAAAAACGATGCCTTTAACAAGGCAGCGGAGTGGCTAGATTTAGAGAGAGAGGTCAAGAACAGGCAGATGGTAAGATCAGAAAAGAGCCACGGTGTATACTCCATCAAAAGAGAAAGGCAGCAAGTTTTGATATATATATATATATTTATATATAATATATATATATAATATATATAATATTTATATTAAAATAATAGATAAATATATATATATATATATATATATATAAATATATATATATATAAATAATATATAAATATATATATATGAGTGTGTGTGCATGCGTGTGTGAGGGTGTATGTGTGTAGGTGTATTTGTATGTGTAGGTGTGTGTGTGTAAAGTGTATTTCTCGTAGTTCTTCTCAAATAACATATTCCTCCAATCTTGTAAATTACAATGTAAGAAGCAAATCATCTGGATCAAAGAATTATAACTCTCTCTTTCTCTTTCTCTCTCTCTCTTCTCTCTTTTCTCTCTCTCTCTCTCTCTCTTTATTTCTTTATAATTATAATTTGTCTTATATATATATATATATATATATATATATATATATATATATATATATATATATATAATATTATTATATAAACGTATTATCGCATAATTCATTACAACAAACTAATCTTTCAACAACAGTAAGTAAAAAAAAAAATAAGGACATAAAAATGCAAGTACAATAACGAAATAAAAACTACAACAGAAGATAATATTTCTGCAGAGAGAATCTTTTACCTTTATTTTAATAAAAGAGCTTTAATAAATTAGCATAAAATATGAAATAGAGTGGTCTTCCTCAGTCATCCTCTGAGTCACTAATGGAAATGAAAATCTTGCTGTTATTCTGACAGGAAAACATTCTAAATACAAAGAGAAGCATATACAGTATATATATATATATATATATATATATATATATATATATATATATATATATAATATATATACTATATATAATATATAATATATATATATATAATATATAAATAATAATATAATTTATTATAATTATATATATATATAATATATATATATATATATATATATTATATATATATATATATAATATATATATGCATATATATATATATATATATATATATATATATATATAAAGAATGGAAATATGCAATTGAGTATTTATTAAAGAGGCTTTTAATATTCTTGAATGAATTTTAAATTTAAAATTATATATACTCGTAAATTATATATATATATATATATATATATATATATATATATATATATATATATATATATATATATATATATATATATATATATATATATATATATATATATATAACACAGTCAAATATTAACTTTTTTATCGATATGCATAGAGTAAATATAATGTTATTTATAAATAAACTAACATAGTTAATTAAAAACTATTTGTGTATAATTTTTGTTACAAAAAGAAAATATTTGTTACGAAAAATAAAATTTAATGCTTTTCTCTCATTTCGACTATTATTTCGCCAAATAATCTCTAATGTTATTTAGAGTTCAAGAATATCGATGGACTCTCTTAACTGTCAAGTAGGCTCTAAAATAAGTTTTCACACGCCATCTCAAAGAATAATATCGAGAAGAAGTGGTCTCAGGAGTCAGG
>JABUQX010051231.1:30000-32500 GCA_015478945.1 Trachelipus rathkii
GTCGACACGCAAATTTCAGAATTTTCAGAAGGTGTCAAAAACGTCGACATCATTTTGGTCGACAGGATTTTGGTCGACAGCATTTAGGTCGACAACATTTTCTCATAATGTGTCCAAATCGTCGACACATTAAATAATCGATTAAATAATATCGATTAAATAATCGATAATTAATCGATCGATTAATCATTAAATAAATTTTCAGAAGGTGTCAAAAACGTCAACAGGATATATATATTATATATATATATACATATACATATACAGAAAAAATAAAGGGGCTCGAGCCGACGGGGAACAGAAGGGGGGAACGTTTTCCAAACCCCGTGGGGGAGAGGCGGAGGAACCCCCCGCGACACCAATACCAAAGAGCGGGGGTTCCGGAGACCCTCCCCGGAGGGGGGGAATTAGTCCTACCCCGTAGTTCCCCGGAAGGCCGAGAGACCCCGACTCTTGCCATCGGGGCGGTATACCCTTGGGGTATTCTTTAGTTTAAAAAAAAAAAAAAAAAAAAATCATGTCAATATGATATATCGATAGTAATATATCGATTAATCGATATAGTAAAAAAAAATTTACTGTCAAAATTGTCGACACATTTTTTTATAAAATGTCAAAATTGTAGACAGCATTTGGGTCGACAGCATTTGGGTCGACAACTTTTTGTCGACTATTTGACCTGTCGACCATTTTACCTGTCGACAATTATGTCCTAGCTTCAAATGTTTAATTAATCGAACATTTTTAAACTTTTTTTTTTTACGGAAAATAATTTAAAATATAATTTAAACAGAAATAAACTCTAAAAAAAATAAGAGTAAACTCATTTTTAATAAAGAAATCATATAAAAGTAAAGGAAAAAAAAGTTCTAACATAATACAATAAATAACAATTTTTGAAGCAAGTCCCAAATCGTCGACAGGGAAAATGGTAGATGTTTTTACACAAAAAAAAATCTGTCGACAATTTTCTATATCAGTTTGAATGTGTCGAAGTTAGAACCAAATAAATGGTCGACAAGTCAAATGGCCGACATTTGTTAAAAAAAAAAAAAAAAATCTAGTCATTTAATTTCTCTAACGAATCCAACAAAAGTTAACCTAACCTAACCTAATCTAACCTAACCATCTGAACCTTTTTAAAAAAAAAAAAAAATGTGCCGACCCTTTTCCTCTTCATTTTGAATATTTCGACGATTTGGACACCATATGAATTTTTTTTTTTTGTGTCGACGATTTGGAAACCATGTGAATTTTTTTTTTATATATATAAGTAAAATGTCGCCAACATCCGTTTTGTTGGGTTATTTAGAGTTTCTCTAATGAACCCAACAAAACTTAACATAACCTAACTTAACCCCTGCAGCGGGCTGTATAGATCTACGTTGCCCTAAACCTAGATATAAGCTGGATGGATCGGCGTTACCCTAAACCTAGCTCTAACCTGGATGGTTCAATATATATATATATATATATTAGGGATGACCGATAATATCGGTATCGGTATAAGCCATTTTTTTTGTATCGGTATCGGTAAATATGGTCGATACTTGGCCGATACTTCTTACTTTTTGGGTGAAAAATTATGAGAACTGTTAGATTCAATAATAAATCTAGTTTCAATATATAAAAGGTTTTAATAAGGAATTCCTTAAGCTATCTGAAACCCCACAAGAATGGCATCTCCGATGGTGAACCACTTCTAGAATGCAAATATTTAAATAGCATAACCGAGGACCTTGCTCGCGTGACAAAAAAAGATTCACAGAAGTGGAAGCCGCCTTATCAGCAACCTCTGGCAACAGCACTGATAGTGACGATGGTAGCTTTTCAACAAATAAACCTACTGAAGATGAAGAGGATTTGAGTATGTTAGACTTTGATAAGTTCATGGCCGAAATTGCATTGACATCTCATTCACCTTCAAAGCAATCACACCAAGGAGCCTCATCGAAAAAACTGAAGAGACAGTTATCAAGGAGCAAAGATAATTCAAATTTGCCATCTGTGAAAGAGGAGATGAGGCTCTACGAAAACATGGAGATGCTGCCTACAGAAGAGAATCCTTTAATGTGGTGGCATGAAAATGTGCTAAGGTTTCCACTTTTCATTATCAGTACTTGCAAGCAAATATTTATCAGCCCCTCCCTCATCAGTCGAGAGCGAGGGTATTTTTAGTGTAGGTGGAAATGTAAACACCCCACAAATTAATAGGCTCTCGCCATATACTAGTGAAGGCTTAATGATTTTGCATCACAATTATAGAATTTTTTGAATTTGAGTATTGAAGGATATCTATTTTTACCTTAAAGGAGTATATTATTATGTCATGTTTGAATAATAGCGTTTTTTATTTTGTCTTTTCAGCTGATTAATTGAGGTCTCTTCTTTTATTATTTTTATTCTTTATATTGTAGCTAGTTAAAGAATCTTCTTGTAAATTATTATCATGTTAAAACATAAAAGCTAGTAACTAAACATTGTTAATACTTACTGGAAA
>JABUQX010051231.1:37500-40000 GCA_015478945.1 Trachelipus rathkii
TTTATTTAGGGCTTTAACGCCGTTTTATTTCTCACGCGAGTTTATGCCAAAGGTATGTTCCATAATAACTATATTAATATTTCTGCTGCTAAAACTACTACACTACTGCAAATGTAATTTCAAATATAATAACTACTACCACTATTATACCAAACTACTACTACACTCCTAAACTCAAAATCTTTTTTATTTAGGGCTTTAACGCCGTTTTATTTCTCACGCGAATTTATGCCAAAGGTATTTTCCATCTTCATCTGAAAGAGAAGTCCGCAATTTTATTCCAATTTTTATGTCTCTTTCTCCAAATTGAATTTTCACTCCCGAAAAAGAAGAGAAAGATTTCCCTCTTCATTTGCATAACAAAAGAAAATTTAAAGCTCTATCAAGATAGTTCAAATAACAGACAAGCAGACGGACAGACTGTCTCAAAATATTGGTCTATGAATACTCGGCAATTTATTATTTATTGACACACATACCACACATACATGATACATATTTACTCATATGCATATTTTGATCGACAGTACAAGCAAATTGAAGAATAGCTTAAGATTGAAATTTGCTACTTATATATATATATATATATATATATATATATATATATATATATATATATATATATATATATATATATATATATATATATATATATATATATATATATATATATATATATATATATATATATAAGGGCCGTGTTTAAGAGAGCGAGGAGATACGGCACAAGGAATAAACTATCTCTTCAGCTATTGACTTAATTTTTCAATAAAGAAAACTAACATTTAAACATTTATTTTAACTGCAGTAATTTGTACTTTAAATTTATAAATATAAGAGATTGGAGATAACAAACGCCAATAATGAGACCTTCATGACGCCCACAACTTGGGGGGAAAACTCAACTCGGTCTTAGATTAAGAGTCGACCCGGGTCAGATACAAAGATTGATTTCGAATCAGGACGGTTAAAGTTATCACACGAAAATAATTAAAAGGTAAAAGGTAGTCGTAATTTCTATAATGTTTTCATGAGGTTATTATAAACGGTGCTCTTGTGCAGTGTGAGTTAGTTCACGGTTAGAAACTAGCTAGTTAAAAAAAATAAAATAGTGACAACGAAACTAAAAAGGATATATTGAATTGTTAAGTTTTGAATGAAGAAGGCTGTGGTTCAATGAAATAAAATATAAAAATGATGCAAACATTCATATTTTTAATTTATGGCTGGGTAAACACAAGACATATTTTTTACGTCACGCTGGGTGACAAGACATTCATTTTTTTTGTTTGCGTGTTAAGTAAATCTAATATTCAATAAAAAATAAAAATATATACTGAATTCACAAAATTGTCAAGAGATACTATATAATGCAGGGGTGTCAAACTCATTTACCGTGGAGTGCCACACTGACTACAAAAGAGTCCTCGTGGGACGCAAATATTTATATATATATATATATATATATATATATATATATATATATATATATATATATATATATATATATATATATATATATATATATATATTTTTTAATATATATATATATTTTAATTGATTAATAATTTTTAAATTGTCATGGGCTGGGCCGCATGGGAAAGCTTGATGGGCCGCGTGTTGACCATCCTGATTTGCCATGCTGATTAGTCCAGCGCTGAGGTAGTGAAAGAACTTACCAATTTAAATAGAAAAATGGTTATATATAAATAAAATAATAAGAATATAATTTATTTTATAGTTTATAGAATTTACTGAATTCTCAAATATTCTAAACTTAAATAAATAATAGCGAAATCAATAATAATAGTCTTTCCAAAATTAAATAAATAAACTAGTGAATCTCACAATTGAGAAACCATGGCCTTCAGGCAAGATAACTTGACAATATATATATATATATATATATATATATATATATATATATATATATATATCAATACATATAAATATATATATATATATATATATATATATATATATATATATATAACTATATATATATATATATATATATATATATATATATATATATATATATATATATATATATAATATAAAAAATAAATATATATATATATATATATATATATATATATATATATATATATATATATATATATATATATATATATATATGGCTTATAATTATAAGATTTAATATTAATAATAATAATAACAATATATATATATATAAGCTGTATTATTATATTTATTTTCTACCAGTTTTAATTTTCCTCCTTAATTTCGAGTATTGTGTTACTTTTTATATACCTAAAATATTGCAAAAATTAATAAAGATTATGAATTCGAAAAAGATCCGGCAGTCCTGATGTAATAATAATAATATGTATATATAATAATAATATATATATAATAATATGTATAATGTAATAATAATAATATGTAATAATAATAATATATATGTATATCAAATTTAATAATTACAAAATTATATAATAATAATAATTCTAATAATAATAATAATAATATCATAATA
>JABUQX010051231.1:50000-60035 GCA_015478945.1 Trachelipus rathkii
TAGGGAAAAATAAAGAAAACTTATATACAAAGTAATAAAACAAAAAGTAAATAACTATTTCTTACCTATAGCAAACCATTCACATATTAAAAATAATTAAATGAAAATTGAAAAGTTTCGTAGTTAAAGATATTAAACTAAACTTCATTTGAATAAGCTCTAAGGTTAAAATGACAGAACATTAGCAGTTCTCCATTTTTAGGGGATAACCTATTTCTTGTGGCTTCATAAATATTTCCTCCTGTACCAAATATTCTTTCACTTTCGACTGATGATGGTGGAGTTGAAAGGTATTTTATGGCTAGTTTTTTAAAATTCATAAAACTATTTCTAGTGTTTTTCCATCAATTGAAGGGAATATCATTGTCTTCACTGGTCAAAGTAGGCAAACTTATATATTTGTTTATTTCTTGATGTAATTCCGTATGTAGCCTTTTACTTTTATGTACAATAATCATCACATCGTCAAAATAATGGGACTTTCTTTTTTCCCTCTCACTTTCTTTTCTGTATGACGATTTTGATGCCGCAATTTCTTTAAAACAATCCATTAAAGAAGTGAAAATGGGCCCTTCAGCTTCACTTTCCCCACTACGTGAATCATCGTCAGCAGAAGAGTCAGGAGCTAAATTTTCATGTATTTCCATGCCTCAACGACCATATTTTTACTGATTCATCTGATTCATGTTGAAAAATTAGTTGAATCACAGATCTAAGAAAGTAGCTACACACAAAGATTTATCACATAGAAACTTAGAAAGTCTTTTTCTACCGATTTCTTAAGCTCTTCAACAAGTGTAATTTTCCACTGAAGCTTTTGCTATTAATAGCCTTATTTAAAAATAGATTTATTGCTAAAATGGAAGGGATCACTTGGGCGACTGTTAATTCACGTTTGCTGCTTGTTTTAGTAATGTTGTCAAATGGCTCAAGTAAATGGAATAATTTTGCTACCGAAAATCAGTCAACATTTTCTGATTGCATTCAGCAGCGTATATGGCTAGGGGAACTTTTTGTTCAAACAATCTTTTAAGCATATCATAAGTTCTGCTCCAGCGTGTAGAAACGTCTTGAATTAATTTATGCTGTTTGACATTCAGCTGCATCTGTAAAGTTTTAAGCTTTGCAGCTACCGTTGCTGAATGGTGAAAATGAGAGGATATGCTTCTGCAAGTAAATAAAATATCTTTAACAGACTTCTGACATAATATTGAATCGTGAATGCATAGTTACAACATGTGAATAAAACATGAAATTGATAGCAAGCCACTCTCCCTTATACCAGCTACCATGTTTGGTCCATTATCCCGTATCATTAAATGAATTCTATTTTTTAGAATATTGAAAAATGTTAAATATATGATCTAACCCAAATGCAATTTTTTCACTAGAAAACAAAATACAAATATATATATATATATATATATATATATATATATATATATATATATATATATATATATATATATATATATATATATATATATATATATATATATATATATATATATATATATATATATATATATATATATATGGAAAATAAGTTTCTAAAATTTCAATTTTAAATTGAAATAACTTTCCCTTATGTTGACGTAATTTATTGTTTATAAAGCTCAATATTCGGCCCGAATAGTTCGGCAAAAAGCCGAATACCGAATATTCGGTATTTTGGCCGAATAGGCCGAATACCGAATATTCGGTTATTCGGCGCATCCTAAATATATATATATATATATATATATATATATATATATATATATATATATATATATATATATATATATATATATATATATATATATATATATATATATATATATATATATATATATATATATATATATATATATAAATATATATATATATATATACATAAATAAATAAAATATATATATTAATATATATCACATAACATATATATATATATATATATATATATATATATATATATATATATATATATATATATATATATATATATATATATATATATATATATACAAAATTAATGTCACTCTCCAGCCAAAATAAAATAATATAAAATCCCAACTCGCAACACCTTTCATTTTAGCCTTCATGTGAACGTGCTCGTTCGTGTGCATTTTCCTGTATATGTATTTCACCAAAAGAGAAATAGCTCTGCAATGTTTTCATGTCAAACAACCCAAAATCTGAAACACTTGTCACTTTATATATTTATATATATATATATATATATATATATATATATATATATATATATATCTTATATATATATATATATATATATATATATATATATATATATATATATATATATATATATATATATATATATATATATTTATTTATATAAGTTAAAATATACATATATAGCATTTATATATATATATATATATATATATATATTTGTGATGAAGGTAACATCCGCATCCGCATTCGCATTCGCGGAGCATCCGCACATTATTAAAGATCCGCATCCGCGCTTTGCCCTACGGATGTTGCGCGGATATTTATTGTCGAGATTTGATAAAGAATTTTATAATAAAAATACTTAAGATGAATCTGGAAATGAAAATGAAAATGAGTTGAAGGCAATTCAAAAACGGCTTGATATTCCATATCTTAATGTTCGTATTCCAAAGTTAACATTCTTATTAATGTGGAAAATGACATCATATCACACTGCATTAAGCTATTGAAACCATTTGAAGAAATTATCAAAAAAATCAGCACCACTACAGCTTCTGTCTCCGATGTAATACCATTAATCTCAACGATAAGGAAGTATTTTTAACCATCTTCGAATGAAAATGATGACGGTTTAAAAAGAATGAAAGATGTAATTAAACTAGAGCTAGAAAAACGTTTTGGTTCTGTGGATATTAATGACCTTCATACTATTGCAACTTACTTAGATTCCCGTTATAAAGGCAAGTTTTTTTTTGTAACGCAATATTAGAACAAGTTAAATCGTCACTTTGTGTTGCAGTTGAAAAACTTCAATCCGAACAGTCTATTAATTAGCCACCCATTAAATGGAAAAAAAACGAAATCTACAGAACCAACACCTTCTACAAGTAAATCAATAGCAGATTCACTAGAAGAATTTTTACAGTCCAGTAGTGATGAAGAAACACACCCAGTAGTAGGACGGTCATTCCGGTAGTGTTGGTCATTTTGACCACAGCGTCCAGGAACCTACCTGAGGCCTTTTTGAGCCCAATTTTTTACCTGCCCTTGACCTTTTTGGCCTTGACCTTTTTGAGCCCAAATTTTTACCTGACCTTGACCTTTTTGGGCCTTGACCTTTTTGGGCCTTGACCTTTTTCGACCAACCCTTTGATCTTCATGGGTCATTTTGGCCCACGGTATTTTGAGAACCCTATTTTTGAGAACCCTAATTTTTTGAGAACTAATTTTTTGAGAACCCTAATTTTTTGGCGCCCCTAATTTTTTGGCAACCCTAATTTTTAATATTTAATTTTAGCAACCCTAATTTTTAGCACCCTTTCGAAGAAAGGGTGCTAAACGGTTGCGTCAGCAACCGTTGTACGTAATACCCCCACGCCCCCTCAATTTTCGACCGTGGGCATTTTTGCCCACGGTAATTTGATCTTCCTTTAGGGGCTTAGCCCTATTTTTGTCTTTACCTTGTTTGACCACCTTGCCAGATACCATGGGTCAATTTTGGCCCACGGTAATTTACTGGCTACCCTTTGGTCTTCCATGGGTGGTGGCCCGGAAATTTTCATTAACCCTTTGGTCTTCCATGGAGTCAATTTTGACCCACGGTGATTTTTGATCTTCCTTTAGGGGCTTAGCCCTTTTTTGATGTCTTAACCTTGTTTGACCATGATATTTAGGCCTTGACCTTGCCATATACCATGGGTCATTTTTGGCCCACGCCAATTTTCTGGCCACTCGTGCCCCACCCGTCACATATTTCGTTCCTAACTTGAACGCCTGTATGGACCTACCCAAACTTGAACACCTACACACGTGCGCGTGCGCACACACACACACACACACACACACACACCCACACACACACACACACACACACACACACACACACTTACACTTATACAGACATTCACTATGACACTTACATTTACCCATAGACACTTACATTTACACTTATACACACGTACGCGTGCGCACACACCTCCAAAGCTTGACAGATACCATGGGTCAATTTTGACCCACGGTAATTTTTTGTCCTTCCTTTAGGGACTTAGCCCTTTTTTTTGATATCTTAACCTTGTTTGACCATGATATTTTCGCCCTTGACCTTTTGTATTCTACGGTACAATTTTGATGCCTCAGCATTATTGATGCCCCAACTTTGATGCCTCAACTTTAATGGCTCCCAATCACCGTAAGGAGTATCTAGTGATGTTCTATTAGTGTTCTATGAGTACTATGGTGCCAGGTGGTGCCAGAGTGAGTGCCAGTGGTGCCAATGAGTGCCAATGAGTGCCAAGTGAGTGCCAATGAGTGCCAAGTGAGTGCCACATAGTGCCAAGTGAGTGCCACATAGTGCCAACTGAGTGCCACTTTTTTCAAGTCTTTTCTAGCCTCCCCTGAGCCCCGAATAGCCTAATATAGGTGTCTACCCCTAGGTAATAAGGTATGAGGAATCGATTGGTGTATATTACAAGCTGCTAGAAAGCTTCCTACTATGAGTTAGTATTTTTATAACACTTATAGCATGACAGAATATATATCTAAAGAGTTACACAGTTGAGACAGTGATCGCAAACGTTTCCGAGTCCGCGTCCGCAGGTGAACCCATCCGCGAAACCGCCGCCGCGTGCCCGCAGGCGCAATATTTCCGCGTTCCCGCCCGCCGCGTGCCCCCGCAGGCGCAATATTCCAACCGCCGCCGCGTGCGTCCGCAGACGCTAAATTCACGCGTGAACGAAAAAATATGATATCAATGTAAACTATTCAAAGAATCTCGTTTCAAATATACTACGAGTCATTCATTTTTACTGAATTTTTTAGTTAAAACATATACTTTACATACCTTAAAGCAGTAAAACAGAGGTGTTATTACCTAACACCTGGGGATTAGTATGCCTTTGTTTTACTGCTTTACTGCTTCTTCTGCTTTACTGCTTTAACTCATGTTTTACTGCTTTAACTTTCTGCTTTACTGCTTTAACTTTCTGCTTTACTGCTTTAACTTTCTGCTTTACTGCTTTAACTTTCTGCTTTACTGCTTTAACTCACATACATTACATACCTTAAAGCAGTAAAGCAGTAAAACAATAGAGGTGTTACCTAGGGGGATTAGTACGCTTTGTTTTACTGCTTTACTACTTTAACTCTGCTTTACTGCTTTAACTTTCTTTACTGCTTTAACTTTCTGCTTTACTGCTTTAACTTTCTGCTTTACTGCTTTAACTTTCTGCTTTACTGTTTTAACTCATATATTTATTATCATTATGTTTTCTTTTATATTTTTTATTTTGTTTTATTACTTTTTATTATTATTTCTATTTTTGTTTTAATACTTTTTATTTTAATTTTGTAATGTAAGAATAAAAACACACAGAGTTTCAGTTATATTAAATTTTATTTTTAATAAAATTGTACGAAATTTTATTAAAACCTTTTTATATATACGAGTTTTAAGGGAAGTAAAATCGCGTTTTTCATTTTAAAGCATTTATTACATAATCAGAAACTATAAAATCATTGACATACAAATTTTTAGCATCAAATATATTTACAAATTTATTAAAACATACATTATTTAAAAAACATATAATGAAATAAATACAATAGACTCCACATAAATTGGAATATAAGGGTTGAACAGGGTAAGACATAGTTTTTACACAGCTTACATTATTATATTTTAAAAATAAGGTAATATAATGATTATTCAATATAAATTTTAAGTTCAAAGAATCAATTATGTGAACAGTATCGCTTTTTGCTCTATAAACGGAAATCCAATGTCCTGTTGAGGTGATGTGACGAGGCAATGTATTGAATATGAAGCAGGTGTCCTTCTCCAACTTTACAGAGTTTATTTCGTTAATAGCAAACACACCTAAAAAGCGAGGTTCATTTTTAAACACCGATTTTATTTCCTCTTCATTCATCTTTAATAATTCAAAAGTACGTTGCGTACTCTGTCAATTTCAATGAGTTGAGGATGCTCAAGATAGACCACTACAGTGATGGGCGATTGTAGAATCGATCCAAAAGAGAGATTTAGTCCTAAGGTGCCCTTTCTCAAAATGTTTAAATGATAGGCGTTACAAGCTGAAAGGTCTGCAGTAAGATCATAGGCATATAAATTACTATTCTTTGCGTATTCTTCAAGATTTAAACCTGTCCCACTATCATTACATGATACAGTATTGGCTATTAAGTCGTAAAAAGGCCGCGTACAGAGAGATAGGTCTCCGTTGTATAACATTTCATAATCACGCGTCCGTGAGGTAGTCCATTCACATGTAAACTGATACCCCTAAGTCCGAAAGGTGTGAATTTATAGGGTGACTTTTTATAATTCCCGGAGTAGGCTTCATGTTCCACAATCCCTATTATTACTTTCTGTGGTAAATTTCCGTTCACAATGTTAGGGATATTGATACTCGATAATCCTTGAGTGAAATTAAATATCTTGGTTTCAACTCTCTTAATAGGGTACTTTGCTGTAGTATTCAAAAGCGAATTTTCAATTTCCAGATGTCGCTGTGGTGATAATTTCACTTTTCTAACATAGAGATAAGCCTCCAGCAGTTTGAAAACAGGTTCAGGACATACAGCTGTAGCAGTAGGTTTACTTTTTATTTTAAGAGCAAATTTAGGATTTGATCGATAAAATGATTCTAGTATCTACAGATGGTAGAATGAGTCTTTCTTGAGAGAAGATATCGCCATTTAATCGACCGTAAAATTCATAAGTATTATTTATGACTTTAGCTGCTTTATCTATATGTGCAGCTTCATCTTTGAAACTGTAAAAACCACATGATTTGAGATGAGATTGTTTAGCATCGTCTGAATAATTTAACAAATGTTCTATATAGCTTCTATAAGGATAATTAGCAGCTGATGCACCTAGTGAAGTTCCGTTAAGATAGACTTCAACCTGGTTGAAACATGTATACAGGAAATTTGATTCTGTATATACTATATGGTCATCACCCGTAGGAAGATCTGTACCATCAGGTTTTGTCAATTTCGTTTTTACATATAAAAACACATTAGAGGGGTCTAAGTACTGATCAGAAGTGCCTGGAATATTGAACTCTAGAGGAACATCTGTATTGGTAATTGAATGCAGAGGATTAATACTGATAAAGTTGGACTCGTTAACGCTAATCTGTGTAGGGTTCATGGAGAAGAGATCATCCAATTCACTCTTACAACATCAGGACTAGAAGGATGAAGGAAATGCATCTTGCATGTGCGAGCTCTGGCCGTATAATGAACATTTTCATGAAAAACCTTACTTATATACACAGCTCGTATAAAAGTTATCAGATAGTAATTAAATAGCAAATACATCAATACATTTTTTCTTTAGAGTTTTTTTCCGCTTAGCCTTTTTCTTTAGGACAATCTTCTTGCCCCCTCTTCCTTGACCTGACATTTTACGTCTTATTTTAAGCTTAACATCATCCAACATCTCATCTGAGACATCGGCAATACGTCTTTTTAATGCTGCACGAGGATTATTTCCAGCCGCAATATCTTGAATAGTATGCAAACCTGTTCTTATAGCTTTTTTACCTATATATTCCCCACCTCTCCTGAGTAGAGGCCTTGCACTTCTCCATAGCTTGGCGAAAAATCCACCAAGACCATACCCCCTCTGCATTTTTGTTCCTCTGAATACCCTTTCTTCATACATTATTAACGGAGTATCTTTCTTATACTATCTTTACACTGTGAGAGTATGTTAATGAATGAAAAATATATCTGACTACACCTCTTATATATTCCATTATGCTGTAATTACTGCATCTGTTTCTTTCTAATATGAACTTTGCATAACAATGCTCCGTGTGTAAAGGGAAAAGGATTTCCTTCTACATCTTTTATATGCACGCGTACAGAGTCAAAATTTGATCTATTCAGAGGTAGATAATGAACATTATGGAATGTTATAACTTTACTCTCTATGGGAAAATATACTACTCTTAATAAAGGAGCTTTAGTATTACCTACATATTGATGATCAATTATATTTGTATATACATAAGCCATACCTGGATGATTGAGCATCTCGGATGGGGTACATGTATAATGCAGTACTCGATCTGCTTCATCTTTTTGTTCATGTGGAGTCATGCGTTTATTCTCCACAGATAGTATAACCCTCTTCAACATAGTAGGGATATCATGAAGTATATCCAACTCAGCATCCCGTTTACGAATATGTTTACGTTGCCATGGTGAACGTCTCAGAAAAAACGTGTCACGGTCTCGAAGGTTTACATTTACTTTTGAGCTTAAAGATATTATTACTTTATCTTCATAGGTATGCATTTCAGTTTTGTATACCAAGTCCTTACACATAATACTCATATCAAAGAGAACGTTTAAATGACTAAAAATAGCAGGAACCGATTTAAAATAAGACCTCCGCAAAGTAAATTCTTCAAAGAAGTATTCTTTTGTACCAATCCTGGACCTAGGCAGATCACGAGTATCTTTCACTTGTAATATAGTTTCAACACATTCTACACTTCTGTACACCAGCATCCAGAATAGATCGTGAGGTAAATTTTCTATGTCTGTATTTAGTATCATTTCACATAATCCTACTTCGTATACCTCTCTTTCAAGTTGTATAGGATTCATTAACACAGTTGTAAAATCCGAGAGTTTATTATCAGGATGTAAATCCAAAGACGCTGAAGAAGGCAGAGTTAAATAGAAGTGGTCTACACTCTCCATGATTGTAATGACAACTGATTAATAATTCTTAACTTCACTTGCTTTTATATAAGTATTAAACTTAGCAGGATATCCCCGCCATTTCACCAGATACTGTTTATTTTTTCCTTTACCTTTGGCTAATATTTTTTCAATTTTATATTCATGAGTTGCAGGATTGAACCTGACTTTTTGTATTTCCTGTTTATAGAACCCTCCTTTTATTTTTTCACCATTTAAATCTTTCAGATAATATAACTTTAAACTATCACGACTGAATGGTCGGATATTGTGGACTTTAAAAACTTCCGTAGTCCAACCGGCATATCCTTTTCTAAACCTTTCTTCTGTTCGAGAAACTCTTACATAATCGTTTACCTTTATTCCTGAATTATCTTTTATTTTGTTTTCTTTTTCATGTAGGTGGGTTCTACTGCCTCTAGTTTTTGACATTTCTAAAGGTGATGACTTTATAGTTCTATGGTAAGACCTGTTATAAGAATAAGCCAGATCTTCAGTATATCAATATATTTAAAAGTATTCATTTTAGTAAAATACCTATGCATGCGTTCTTTAATAGTACGCTGTACTCTTTCAACTATTGCCGCTTTGTTTACGGAAAATGTATTGTAATAGCTTATACCATACTCCCAGAGCAGCTCCTGAAACTCCCGTCCCTTGAATTCCTGAATCTGTCCAAAATGATTTAGGTGTTCTCCGCTCGTCCTCTATAATTTCAAGTACAGCATCGGCAACTGTAGCTGACCTTTTATCTTTTATAGGCTTCAACCACAAGTATCTAGAGTATACGTCAATTGTAAAAAGTATATATTGAAAACCTTCATTATAAGAACTATATTTAATCATTTCCGATAAATCTAACTGCCATATGCTATCGAGCTGCGGAGATATGGTTTTCCGTGTAGGAAATTTTTTTCTTACAGGTTTATGTAGAGTAAATGCCTCTTCACCCTCTAAATATGCTTTTAACTCTTTTTTCTCAATATTAGGATACCTTAAAGCAAATCTAGTGAAACCCCCAAAACTATTTGGCTCCCTCAGATTGAAGTAATACTTATCAACTACCTCCTTTGCCTCCATGTTAGATACTGACACACGTGTAAGCGTTATATATATATATAT
>JABUQX010051232.1:0-2500 GCA_015478945.1 Trachelipus rathkii
TTAGTTGTCACCAACACCGGTTCTCCGTCAACATCTGGGCAGGTATTGTTGGCCAACACCTGTTAGGTCCCGTCGTTCTCCCGCAAAGGATAACAGGTGCGGTATACCTACACTTCCTGCAGACGACACTGCAGGACCAGCTTGGGGTCCTATGTCCGGCCGTGCGACCGCATATCTGGTTCCAGCATGATGGGCCCCCCACCCACTTCTGCATCGATGCTCGGGCACAGCTCACGGTCGACTTCGGCGAGCAATGGATAGGCCGGGGGGAGCCCATTGTCTGGCCACCGCGGTCGCCGGATCTGACGTCCCTTAACTTTTACCTATTGGGGTACGTTAAGGGTATCATGTATGCGACGCCCATAGTCAATACAGCGGAATCTGCTGCACAGAAAACATGGTCGCCCTTTTCACCTCATCAACCAGGACTCACAACGTGCTCGACAGGTTGCTTGTCGTTGATACGTCGATATCAGGCGTGTGCCCGCGAAGAAGGTCGACACTTTGAACATTCATTGTAACCGCATCAATAATAAATACGTGTGCCTGTACACGTGTTTCATTGTTCTTTTACCTACATGTGCAACATGTTCGGCGAGCCTCGTCCGATGTGAATACACCCCTATGGGAGCATCGGGTGAGATGGTTCATTTAACGAAAATGTTTGACCTACACATAACCTATCTACCCTACCAATTTGTCGGTAAGGTCTTGAAGACAACTGTATATATATATATATATACTAATATATTATAAATATATATATATAATATATATATATATATATATATATATAATATTATATAGTATATATATATATATATATATATAACTGAGAAGAGAAAGTCGTTATTATGGAGTTTATGATTTTTAAAGCGTTATTCGCCAACTGGTTTGCTCGTCATATGCAAAGGACGAGTTGAAGTCATAAATCATATTGGTAAATCATTTTGCCACTTCTATCACGAAGGACACAGTGCAATAATAATAATAATAATAATAATAATAATAATAATAATAATAATAATAATAATAATAATAATAATAATAATAATAATAATAATAATAATAATAAAAATAATAATAATAATAATAATAATAATAATAATAATAATAATAATAATAATAATAATAATAATAATAATAATAATAATAATAATATAATAATAATAATGATTGAGCTCTCATTTTCCTACACTCCTTTCTTTAAAAATAATAATAATAGTAATAATAATAATAATAATAATAATAATAATAATAATAATATTAATAATAATAATATTATAATAATATCTATAATAAATAATAATAATAATAATAATAATAATAATAATAATAATTGTCTTCATTTTAAGTGATGATTTCCTGTGAACTTTTGATTACTGTTGTGAAACCGGAGCAGATGCCGGAGCCGGAGCCGGAGCCGGAGCCGGAGCCGGAGTCTCGAAAAAAAAAAAAAATCTGGCTCCACGGCTTTGATTATATTGTTTGCTCTTCTCGAACTCAATTTTTAAGTGAAAATTATCAACGTTTTAGCAGGACTGGAGCCGGTTCCGGTACCATCATTTTAAAATTGTTTGATTCCGGTTTCGGCTCCGGCTCAGGCTCTTAGTTATAATTTCATCTCCATTTACGCATGATATCATTAGTTCTCTGGCCTCTGGGTTATAAAATTTTTACGGTATTGTAAAAAAAAAGATTGGTTTTTAGTGACACCTTTATTATGACTTACAATTAAAAATTTAGAAAATATTTTATAGAATTTTTTTTTTTTTAAGAATAAAATAAATTATAATTTACTTTCTTCTAGTTTTAAAATATTTCCTCATTGAACTATATGAACATATGTAATATAATTTTAATCGAAACAGTAGTTTCTTAAAACTAAACCTGCCTCAAGAAAATCCTCCTTTAACGATGGCCTTAGATTCGATTTTAATAATTTTAAATCTAAAAATAAGCGCTCATCGCTCACTTGAGTGGGAGGCAAAGCTGTAACTGTGAAGGCAGCATCTTGAAAAATTTTATGAAAATAAGGGATTACATCCGTAACTGTTAACAGTGATTTCCGGTCGATTTTCGTTATGACATCTATTAATGCCTTATAGAATTCTACTTTGTATTTTTCCAGATTATTTATTTAATGACTGATTGTCATTTTTCAATCGGACTTATTATGCTTGTACCCAATTAGTCCCATTAATATTGCCTTCTTTATTTTTATCTGACAAGATCACAAGAAAGAGTTCCTGAAACTGATGAACTATCTGACTCCGATCCAGATTCCTGTTCGATAGTGCTATTCATTTTAAGTTCTAGATCAAAAAGAGCATTCCTAGCTTTTAATATCAGATCTTCAGTTCTGAGGAGTATTCTGAACTATAGATCAACATATTTTGTTTCCAAAAAATATTCTTTCCTTTTTTCCTTACTTTCATGGAATTTTGTCATTGCTAAAATATCTCCTTTATTTTCTATATATTAGATACTTCCCATTCTC
>JABUQX010051232.1:10000-12500 GCA_015478945.1 Trachelipus rathkii
TCTTCCTCCTTTCCTGTTAATTTTGATTTTCCTCAAGTTTCTTTTGTATCTCCAACTTTATTCTTACTTTTCATCAACGAACTCCTCAACTGCCCTTCTAACTATGTTCACTTTTACACCGATGACTCAACTCTCCATTCTTCTACGCATTTCAAAAATGCTTCCTCTTTTGCCTCTAAAATTGCTTCACGTCTAAAACTTTCCGATTCTATTCTTGCGGATTTGGTTGGGATTTCCTAGTGGGGTCACAGCAACCTTGTAGAATTCAGCTCTTTAATACCTTATCTTCTTTTTATCTCCCTCTTAAAAACTCCTCCCAACTTTCCTATCTCCTTCGACGGCTCTAGCGCCTCACCTGTCAACAGCATAAACATTCTTGGTCTGAACATAAACAATAAATTGTCTTGGAAACCTCACATTACAACGGTTGCTAAGATAGCCTCAAAGAAGCCACTCTTCTTTTGGATGGGTTTGAGTCTAAGGCTAAGAGGCTAATAAACTGTCCCCTACTTTCTAACTCACTGGACCATCTATCTCTGCGACATGACTTTGTCGCACTATCTCTTTTCTATAGATACTATAACGGTAGGTGCTCGAGGGAGTTGACCTCTCGTATTCCACCATCATTGCGTCGCTCTCGTAGCACAAGGGGTTCCTTACACTTGCACGAGTTTTTCGTGAAGATGAAAACCTCAGAGTCGCTTGTTGTGGTCCCGCCTTCTTTCCGGCCACTTCAGTTCTCTGGAACTCCTTGCCATCAGCTGTTTCTCCTGTTGTATTAAGCCTTCACCTCTTTAAAGATCATGTCTGCGCCCACCTGAGAAATTTGCGTTAGGTTTGGGCTCGGTTAAATGGGTTTCCCATATTCTTTTTATGTCCCCTCCTTGAAAAGGGCTCTGCCCGTGAGCGGTGACAGACTATATATATATATATATATATATATATATATTATAATATTATATATATATATATATATATATATATATAATATATATATATAGTATATATATATATATATATATATATTATATATATGATATATATATATATATATATATATATATATATATATATATATAATGCATTAGGAACTTGGTTTTAGACGCAAGAACAATTAAACAAATTAAATGAGAAACGGAGTAAGCAGTGAAGTTTGTGAGCGTAATTATATTTAAAAATTTAAATATATTAATACTTTGGATATCTTTCGAGATAAAACGTTTTTTAATAAATGTAAATTGTGTAAATAATTACCGTACGTATTTAATGTTTTCCAAATTTAATCAAGCAGAGTTATTTTCAAGTGTAGGAAAATCCTTCCTAAAATCTTTCCTAAATCTATGCACTTCTACATGGAAAGGATTCTTATTTTTATGGTTAGAACTTAGAATTAATATATATTCCCTCGTTTACTCAAATTTTCATGACAAAATAGGTGAATAATAAGGTTCAATATTTAATATTACTTTGATTAATATTAAATACCGGTATGTATATATACAATATATATATTTGAGATAAACTATTGTCAAGGATGGAAGTGAGACTAGGATTTGAGACGCAAATATGTTGTCTGATTTTAAAGGAGTAAATGTTTTTATATTTTTAATTTTTTCCTTCAAATAAAGATTCATATGTATTTTTTTTTTGTTTATATAATATTTGCATCATTTATATTAATGTTCTTATAAGTTTTTGAGCCAAAATATTTATATTAAACATTCATAAAACAACAATTTGATTTTAAACAGACATTTTTGCACTTTTCTTCAAAAATATATAATAAGAATTATTTTCAATATATATATATATATATATATATATATATATATATATATATATATATATATATATATATATAATATATATATACTATATATTTATTATATTTGCTATATTTATAATATATATAATATATATATATGAGCCAGAAATTCCATTTTCTTTCCTTTGAACTAAAGCTGATAAACCTTGGTTAATCTTTGCTTGTTCTTATGCAATTCGTAGCAGAGACGCTACCTTCAGAAATTATCGTTGCCCTCAAATCTAGAAACTCGTGCTTCTTACATTTCATCCTGGAAACATACAAAATCAACTCTTCGAACCCCCAAAAATTTTGTTCGTAGAAAGTGCAACAATCTTCACGGTTCCTCTACCTCACACCATTTCTGCCATTTTGCAGTTTTAAAATGTCAACTCTAGCTTTGCTTCATCCCATCTCACTCCTCGTGTATCTCTGACGGTAGAACTGCTGTTTTCTCTTCTGTCAAATCTGAACTCTTTGTTCATACTTTGCTTCTAAGTCCACTTTAGACGATTCCATAAGTATTCCTCTTCTCCGCCTTCCTTCAACTCATTAAGATGTTCTCTCTCTCTCTCTCTCTCTCTCTCTCTCTCTCTCTCTCTCTCTCTCTCTTCTCTCTCTCTCTCTCTCTCTCTCTCTCTCTCTCAGCTTAACATTAAGAGGGCGAATGTTTCTGAAAGTATCCCTCCTGTGGTC
>JABUQX010051232.1:25000-39678 GCA_015478945.1 Trachelipus rathkii
GAAAGGAAAGAAGTATGAGGAAGGAAGAAGGAGGAATTGAGGAGGAGTCTGAGGAAGGATTCAGAGTCAGGTCCGGCACAGGTGATGGAGGCCGGTGCGTGCCGAGTTTAATTAACAGTGTTTGCTATAACAACAATGTTGGTGTCTTTATATAGGTCATAGGGTCTGTAGAATATTTCTCGAGAAATAAAAAATGTTTTCAGAACCATCAAGAATAAAAAAAATTTAAAAAAGATATAAAATAAATAAAATAAAGTAATAATTTATCTTACACTTTTTTTTTATGTTTATAACTTACAAAATTTGCATTTTTTTTTTATTTAGTCTAAAAGAGCAGTTAAAGACTGGTCTCACTTTAGTTGTGACCTGTTCCTCAACTTTTATAATAGGTCTATGTTGAAGTCCTACTTTATCTTATTGATCTATTTGATTAAGGTTCAAATGTTTACATAAAATATGTCATTTTGTTACCATACCCTAAATCAGTAAATCAGTAAATTCAAACCACCACACCCCCCTGATTAGAATCTGATCTATTGATCTATTGATCTATGAGTCTATTGATTAAAGTCAAAATTTTTACTAATACCTCTCTCATGTTTTTACAATTACTTATACCCTAAATCAGTAAATCAGTAAAATCAAGTCCATCCAACCTATCATCCTCCATGTTCGCAATCATGATTCTTAATTTTAATTGAATCTATTGATCTATTGATTTAAAGTTCAGAATTTTACTTCAAAAATTGTAACGTCAATTTCATATCTACCCTATATTATCGCGTAAAATTCAGATAAAGTCACGCCATTTCCAAAGCTCAGCTCCCTGTCCAATCAATAATCTATTGTATCTCTATAGAGTCTATTGATACTAGGTCAAATTTTTACTAAAATTGTAACGGTTTACATACCCTAAAATTCAGTAAATCAGTAAATCATACTACCATCCCGCCACCCTCCTGTTCATCTTTGATCTATTTGATCTAAGTTGTAATCATAACTTCAGATATACAGAGGTCAACCATTCTCGTCGACTGTGCGATATTGAATGCTAATATGTCGTAATCATAGAGATTTTCACATTAATAATAAGATATATATTTCTTAGCCATCATCTGAACTAGAATTAGTAGATGTACAGGCGACAAACCTCTCAACACCGTTTAAAATGAAATTAAATGCGTTCTACATTAACAAAGTCCTCATGAATTCCTATTAACAACATAAGTAACTAACATTTACATCCAAAACCGTAGAACTAGTCATCACTTTTTTTTTTTCAAAGCTATTCTCAACATATCAACTAAGAATAAAAGACACATACAACCACACACACACACAACACACACACACACTACAGCACACACACACACCACCACACACACACACACACTACACACACACCAACACACACACACACAAAACCGTTTTTAAGATTTTCTATACACCGATTTATAAAAATTTGAAAGTATCTCAAAAATTGTTTTTTTAGTACAAAAACAAAAATGTATTTAAAGAAATAAAAATATAGTAAAATAAAAAAAATAAACAATAGAAAAAATTAAAAACAATAAAGAAAAATTTTAAAAAAAAAATATAAAAATAATGGATTAAAATAATAAATATATTGTAAAATCAAAAGTTAAATTTTAAAACTAAAGTTTAGAAAAAAAAAAATTTAGAGAAGAAAAAGAAAAAAAAATTAAAAATAATTAAAAATTTAATAAAAAAAAAAATTAAACACAAAGTACAAATGCAATAACGTAACTTTTACCAAAAAAAATAAAGTTAGTAGAAAAATAAATTAAATAAATAAAAAAAAAATTAAAAAAATAAAAATGAAAAAAATAACAAATAAAAAAAATAAGCATTAAAAATAAATAAAAAATAATAAAGCTTGAGTAAGAAAAATTTAAATTTCAAAACTAAAGATAATTTATAAATATACAAAATAATAAAAAAATAATAAAATTAAACACAAAAGTATAAATGTGTGACATAGAATAAAAAACTTATAAAAAAATTAAGTTAGAAAAATAAATTATTGGTTCTCAATCTTAGGAGAAAAAAAATTATATTAGTTTAACGTTTTATAAAACAGAAAAATGAGATGTATAAAATTAATTTATAAATGTTAGTTCTTCAACATTTAGAAAAACGGTTTCTAACACATCATAGATGCAAAGCAATTGACGATATGTACATGTTAGAACAGAAACAGTTTTGTGAACAGTAGTGTAATGAACTAAGAAAAAATGACACACTCAACACATACACACACCCCACACACACACACAACACACACACACACACACACACACACACACACACACACACACACACACACACAAAAAACACTCCCACACACATGACAAAAGTTCGATTACAAATACAAAAATATTAGACCTAATACCAACTAATATAGATAAAACAAATTAAATATTTTAATAATAAAGTAAAATGAAAAAAAAAAAAAAAAAAAACTAAAAAATTAAAAATTAAAAAAAATTCAACAAAGTATAAATGTAATAACAGTTAGAAACTCTAAAGTACAATTAAAATAATTTAAAATAAAAAAACATTATCAGCAAAAGTATAAATTGCAAAGATTAACAAACTTACCAAAAAAATAGCTTTACAAAAATAGTCTCTACAAAAGACAGATTATAACAAAGCGAATAATTATAAAAATGATAAAAATAAAATAGATTTACCTCAGTATCAGGCAATAAAACTAATGAATGAGCAGAAGCAATCATTTCAAACTGTTCGCTTAGTAAATATTAGTTAATATAAAACGTATAATAATAAAAATTAAAATAATAAAATTAAACACAAAGTATAAACGTTAAATAAAAAACTTATAAAAAAAAATAGTAAACAGTATATGCATGTTTCAACTTAGGAAAAAAAAAATATATTAGTTAAAGCGTTTATAAAAAAGAAAATGAGATTTGAAAATATAAATGTTAGTCTTCAACATTAGAAAAACGGTTTATCTTTGCAAGATGCAATGCAATGACGATAATGTACATGTTAGAGACTCAGAGATCAGTTATGTGAAACAGTATTGTAAATCGAACTAAGGAATAAATGACACATACACACACACAGGCACACACACACAACACACACCACATACACACACACACTTCACACACACACACACACAACACACACACACACATAGCGAATATATGCTAACGTAACAAGTTTTCACATTAATAAGCTAACATAGCACCACCTGAACTAAAAATATAATGAACAACGACAAACCTAAAGCACCTTAAGCACGAACAAACTGCTAACATAACAAGCTCCATACTTGACAACAGTAAAAGTAACTAACACAGCCTTACAAAAACGTAACCTATTTACAATTTTTTCAAGCATGTCTTTAACATGATCATTTGTTAATTTTACATTAACATTATAACATTAACAAAGATTTATCCTTATATTGACACTACTTCACAAAGAGTCACTGTTTCGCAGTATAACACCATTTGAGCATATGGAATATAACAAAACCTGTTGACATTCTACATAAGTCTAGAGGGAAAACCTAACATTACTCAGCAAAAACTTAACTAGCTCACGTTCTACACATCATCGTCAGTTTAACCAGCAGTAATATTCTTTACTCTCATTAGACAACCTCATTCAATTTCTCTTTCTAAGACATCTTTTAGTGTATTATTTTCCAACATTGTCATGTTAGGTAATATTTAACATTATAAGCACGTACTAAACTCTAACGGATATAAAACAGTTTTCGATTTTTCTCAAAAACAGTTTTTTCAACCCTGCCTTCCAAGTTTCAGTTCTTCTACGACTTATTTATTTTTTTTTGTTGGTTTTTTGTTGTTGTCCTTACGGGGGGGGGCGCAGAGGGACGTAATCTCCTCTCCGAGAAGATTACGTCATCATATAGCTCACATCCAAAATTTAGCCCAATACGTTAAGCCTAACATGGTTTTTCAGGACGAATTTCGTAACGCTCTTTGCGCGCTAAGGTGGGCAGCACCCGCCTGTCATTTAGGATGTCACACGGTGTACCTCACGGACCCAAACACTCGCCTGTGATCAGTTGATCACATTTACAATGTAACATATACAAAGTTTTTGTGAAGCAAAAAATCTCTATTTTCTTCCATATCGAAATAGGTTGGTATCGCCACATCGGAGGACTTACGTTACCAAGCCGATTAATCGATGTTAATTATGTGTATTATGAGTTGTATGGCATTTTTCTATGTAAAAAGCCAACCAGAGCACGTAGAAGACGTTTTAAAGATCGATTTAGGGGTAATCGATCACATAAATCGATTGGAACCATCATAAATGATCTACCGATCATTAAAACTTTCTAGGAACCAAAAACCCCTTTTGGGGGGTAAAACCTTTGGGTGCTAAAATCCTTGGGTTCAGGCTCAGAACCTCGGATGTCGGTCTCCAGACCTTAAATTCGGTCTCGCCGACCTTAAAAACCCTAGTTTGACGTATCAAACGTCAAAATTTGATGAAATGATGGGAAAATATTTTCCACCAATGTCAAGATAGCTGCCGGGATACAGACTGTTTGTAATTTCCAAAAAACCTTCCAGAATGAGTTTTCAAGTCATTTGCCTTTCGAGAACTTACTATCACTAGCTATATTTTGGGGAAATATTTGTGTCAGGTGAGACATGTCCCAAATGGGGAAAATCCCACAAATCTCACGGGAGTTTGGGTCATTTGATTCCCTTGATATTTTATGGGACAAAATGCTAAAAAGTATGACTAAAAAATTTTGCTAAGACAAAGTAGGCTAAAAATGACTTGTGGAAAATGTATATATTAACGGATTTATGAGATATAGTCAAGATTTAGTGCTGACCAAAATCGTGGTGCAAAACGTTGAAAAATGTTTTATAAGACAAAATATTTCCTAAAAATAATATAAATGTTAAAAATTAGTTAAAAAAGTAACCTAAGAAAATTGCTAACAAAAGGACGAGGTTAAAAAAAAAGGTCAATGTCGGTCTAAGTTCTAGGTCTTAAGGGTCACGTTTTCCGTCTCAGCTTTTCTTCCCCCTTTACCTACGGATAATATCCTAATAAAACTATTATTTATTTATGACATTATATATATAGTATTATATATATATATAGTAATATAGATAATAATATGTATTATATATATTATATAATATAGGATATATAATATATATATATATATATATATATTTATGTTATTATATTATATATAGTATAGCATTCGCTCTAATATAATCTTTTCTTGTTTTTTCGCACTGCAAACGTAAAAATAAGTTTTTTAAGTTTTTAGGGGAAATCCCTTCCTTATTAGATGCTGTCAGTGTCAGAACAATTTAATAGGATTGAGGAGTAAAGGGAGAAGTAGATTGATACATCTTAGATAAATTTATTATTTATTACTTATTATTTTATTATTATTATTATTTATTATTATTTAGTTTATATAGTAGTTTAGTAGTAGTAGTGTAGTGTATAGTAGTGGAGTCACTACTTTTTATTATTATTAATTATTGTGTACTCTATTATTATTATTATTATTATATTATTATTATTTATAATGATTATTATTATTATTCATGTATCTATTCATTTAATTAATGTGGTTGGGTCCTTAATTATTATCAATTGAGAACATTTTGTGATATAGATTTTATGTGTGTTTTTATTGTAAGTATGATATTTTATTATTTTTATCCCTCACTCACTGGCGGAAGCGTGATGTGGTAAATCAGTGAGAGAAAAAGTCCATCCATAGATTAAAGGTTTGGTTTCTTTAAGACAGCTTTTTGCTGCTATCTCCTTCTCTTCTCTTTATCCTTGGATACTACTGGTATATTTAATTTTATATAAACTTCCATTTAAATCCCTGGGTGTATGGGTATAACGTGTAATTGTTATTGAAATTTAATGTGGGTATGGACAATTGTTGTGTGCTAGTGTGTGCAAAGTGTGCTGTGTGTAGTGTCGTATGAATGTGCTGTGTCTATGTGATTATGTGTTTGTGTGTTGTGTGTTGATACATGTCTGTGATGTGCCTTTACTTACTAGTGTGTGTGTGTTGTGTTGGTGTGATGTGAATGATAGCTCGATGATGGCATAATGTCGTGCTGAAGGTATGCGTTTATCCGTTGCACATCTGTTTCAAAAAAGTCGTTCAAATCCAAATTGAAATGTTATCTTATTAACACCTTCGCTTTAATTATTCAATCTTCGTCTAAATTAACTCATCTTTGATAAAGAAGGATGTTATACCCCCTTTTATGTCAAAAAACATCTACGCCACTTTCTACATTCATATATATTTTATATATAATTATATAGTTTTATATATAATATATATATAGTTATAATATATATATAATATTATATTATATATTAGGAATCTGCTGTATATTTCTATTGTCATCCAGCAAGATAGTCATAAATATATATATCATAGCTATATATATAATAATATATATAGGCATAATATAGTATATTATATATAGTATTATATATTATATTATTCTATATTATATTATCTGTCATAAATAATAATATTATTATGATTAATTTAATATTTCATGATTCATTATCATTCATTATTCATTATTAATTTTTAGCTATTTTATTATTATTATTATTATTATTATTATTATTATTATTGTCATTAATACTTATTATTTTATTTTATTTATTATTATTATTATTGTTCATTATTATTATTTAATTCCTCTATTATTATTATATTATTATTATTTTAATTATTATTAATTTAATTTAATCCTTATGTTATATATTATTATTAGGGAAATGGAATGGCATATAAAACTCCTCGTCTCAGGGATTTTGAGTAAGTTAAAATATAATGAGACTTTTACAGTTATAACGTCATACATAAGACAATACTGCTTGATTTAGTATTTGAAATGTTGATGCCCAGTATCTTGCACAAGCAAGATAAACGATAGTTATATATATATATTATAGTAATATAAATATAATAGTAATGTAAAGTATATCATACTATTCTAATTTATATATATATTATATATATATATATATATATAATGATTATATATATATTTTAGACTGAATATATAAATATATATTATTGTTATATTATAATATACTTTATATATTATTTATTACTCTGCATTTTCTTGAAATATATTTATCAGAATCCTCGTCGATACGATATATTTCATATATTAGCCTACCTTCTTAAAAACAGTCCTTAATAACTATAGCCGGTTATTTGCGGGCGAATTCTCTTCACATTAAATATTTTTAGTATTTAGGATTTTTTCGCCAAATTAAAGTTGCAGCGAAAAACCACCGCTTAGTTTTATTTACAAGTCCTATTGAAAATGTCTGTCAACTGCACCAATTGCCTCCCGACATCTTACTACTAAAATTTTGATAAAATATTTGAAAAGTATGTTTATTAAACTTTTTTAAAAACCGGGATAGATCCGATGTCACAGAATCAATTTTGGACTCAATGAACGAAAATATTCATTTTTGCATTTGTTCAAAATGTGGAATTTAAGACAATTAAGTATACATGTTGCATATATTCTTTTCTTTAAGACAACGTAGTGTCTTATCAGAAAGAATTTTGAGAACAACTCATTTTCTTCAATCTCTGCTCTTATTTGTTGATTCCAGAGTTATCTATAAAAATTAGTTCTAGAAAAGTTCGAAAAATTTAAAAACCAAAAGTACATATAAAGTATATTGAGAAAAAAGATGTTGGGATAACAGATTTATATTCATACGCTAGCTTCTCACAAAGGTTCTGAAGAGGTGAGGAAGCTAACTTATTTTCAAAGTAGGTTCTTTATTTAGGAAAGATAATTATATTGTGTATCTTTTTGTATTGTATTCATGGCAGTTTATAGTTAATTGATGATTTCAATCTGGTGTATTATACAGTGATAATGCATTATATCGGGTAAGACGTCCTTTCTTTTCATTATCAAAGCAACATTCCATTTCATTTTATGTGCCGCACAATCAACTTACCTGTAATAATTGAAGACCAATCTCGAAAGTTATGTACTACTGGAAAAATGTTAAGAGAAGTTTGCCCCTGATTGGAAGCTTAAGTTTTCAAGTGAATTTTGGAACTCTTGGCCTTGTTCTGTTAATGAACAAAAAACGCTTTTGAACAGTCAGGAAAAGCAGGAGCCTAGCAAAGTTTATTAAGGACATTAGTTGAATTCCAAATTGTTATCAACCTGATTGGAATAGATTGTATTAAACATCGATAATAGCACGACTCTGTACTGTAGAACGGGCTCTCGTATGACTGGACATTTAAATTCAATCTACCATAGTGTTTGTCTTAAATATGTTGAATCGGTAATCTCCAAAACTAAAGAATTTAAAAGAAACTTAAGTAACTGTTGATTAAAAAGAAGAGAAACTTAGTGTTTTTTTAATAAGAAAGAATAAATTTGGAAGAACCTATATTTTTTATTCTCATAGTTATTGATCTACTGTTGACTAATATGAGTATTTCGAATGAAGCGTCCTCATTTATTGAAGCAATATTATTCTATTTCTTTTCACTTTTTTTTTTTTTTTGGTCACCCATTGTAATGCGAATTAATTAGATATCCGTATGTCAAAATATTACTTACTGATATTGTTAACCTTAAAATATTATTTGTCTATTATATAGCAAAAAAAAAAATAAAATAAATTTAAAAATAATAATAATATATAAAAAAATTAGAAAAACTTTTTGGACTCTGTTATAAGATCTGTGGTAATATTGTATTTATTATTCTTATTTACCAATTTTCTGCGTGTGTTTTAGTTATTATATTTATATAATTATATATAATCTACCTTATATATTATATATATAAGTATATGTATATATATATTATATATATTAATATATATATATATATAATATATAATATATATATTATTGTTATTAAATATAATAGAAGTATTTTAATGCGGTCTAAAAGAAATAATTTTATTAACAAATTCATACCCTAAATTATATTAATATAATTATATATTATTATATATTATATATATTATAATATATATATATATATATATATATATATATATATATATATATATATATATATATATAGTAAATATAGATAATATAGATAATATTAGTTATATATATATAAATATATATATACCACTTACAATTTACAAGAATTGCGAGGTAAGTATATGGGGAATTTGAAGTAATTTTTTAATATTCTTGAATTAAATTAAATTATTCCTGCAGCTGTTGCAAGAGTTACTAAGAAAGAGTATATAATATTATATATATATATATAATGCATTCCTTCAAAGTTCAGAGGACCTAAAGTCCCTACCATTTCACCGAATATTTATTATTAATTATTATTATTTTTTGATTTATATTATTATTATTTTATTATTATTATTATTATTTGATTTATTATTATTATTTATATTATTATTATTATTATATATATATAATATATATATATATATTATATAATATATATATATATATATATATATATAATAATAATAATATATATATTAATATATTGTTATTATTATTATACTTTTATATGTATATAATACTATATTAGTATTAATATATATATATATATAATAATATATATATATATATATATAATATATTATATATATATATATAAGTTTATATATATATATATATTATATATAATAATGTTATTAACTATATTGTATATAAGAAAATATAATATATATATAATAGATATTATAATATATATATATATATTATATTATATGTATATTATAATATTATATATATATATATATATATATATATATTATATCGCTAAAACATATTTCACACAAGAAAGTAAGTTTGGTTAGGTTTTGTATATAGGTACGTGTTAATTAATACGTTTAACATTTATAATTTTCATTTATTATATAATATATAAGTTAAATTTATATTTATTATAGATTTATATATATATATATAGTATATATATATATATATATATATATATATATATTACTTATTGAATATATATAATATTATTACTACTATATATTATATAGATAATATAAGATAATAGTTTATGATATATATGATGTATATTATAATTATATATATTGAATATTATATAATATTATACGATATTAGTTATATAGTAGTTATATATAATTATAATAATATACTTATAATCAGTTGTTAACTAGCTAGTTTTAAGTGTATCGTGTCCGATAGAGTTATTTTACTTAGTGTTTACTTTTATGTTTAGTATTATAGTGTTATGAGTTATTACGATATTTCAATATACATTGGATAGGATGTCGTAACTTGTAGCCTTATATTGTTGAAAAAGGTTTGATTTGTTTCGTTTGTTTGCTTTGTTTGTTTGGTTGTTTGTTTGCTTGTTTGTTTGTTTGTTTGTGTCTCTGTGATTTATATCACTTAAACCTTTTCGACCTGCATCTCATTTTCGATTTTGCTTATTAGTCTGTTTGCTTCTTCGCCTCCAATCCACTTGAGGATTATTGATCTAAAAGGGGATATCTATATATACATTATATACTTTTAATTATATAATATATATATAGATCTAAATTATATATACTATACATATACTTATATCAACAATATATTATAAAAAGTATATAAAATATTATATAATAATATATTATTATATAATATAATATATATTATATATATATATATATATATAGTATATGTTGGGCTTATATAACTACTGTGCTCATTCGGGATAAGATGCTGGGCAGTAGTCTCCAGGGCAGGGGTATCAGGTTAGAATCCCCTCCTCCGGATCCCTTAAGTTAATACTATCTAGAGCATTTTCCTTTCTAGAATAGGTAAGGAGGTGAGTGTTAGTAAACCAATATAGAACATAAACTCACACATATTCAGACTCATTAAAATTTAAAATAAAGTAACCTTGAGGGTCTTAGTGCAAACTATTTTAAAATGAGATAATTGAATTTCTTAGGCAGATGCTGGATGATGAAAGAGATGGAGATGATTTTGAAGTTAACTTCCACAGAACAGAAGTGGCTGGAAATGAAGGAGGAGGGTAACCGGTCATCTTAGCAGACAAAAATAGTCGAATTGAAATTTGAACTCCTTTGTTGCAAGGTTGCTCAGCAAGAAGGAGTTGTATGCAAGTGGGGCGAGCCCTTTCGAGTACTTCTTCTTGCATGCAGTGGCTTTAGAACAAAACCGTGTAGAGTTCATACATTCACGTTTGTCCAAAGGATAGAAGAATTGAGGGACTTAGTAAGGTAATAAACATTCTATAAGTATTTTATCCGTGTAGCTCGTGGGCCCCTTTATTCGAATAGACGTGAAATTGAGAGTTTCGTGTCTCAGTTGCGTGGAATAATACTTCCCAAAAGGGCGAGGTTCAAACCCAATTTAGTAGTTTCGGAATCGATTGCGAGGAAGAGGAATATTTTAACTGCGCAGTGTTCCACACAAATAATGATTCTCCCAATCAGCTGATCATAACAATATTCCAGAGCATAAGATTAACATAACCATGAAAGAGTAGAAATTGTATTTAACAATCAACCGAAAAAAGTAATAAACTAAGCTTAGCAAATAAATTTCCCCCCGATTTTTGAGACAATTTTAGCAAAACACACACACACACACACACACACACACCACACACACAAACACAGTTAATACTATAATAAATAGATATCAATTATTATATATATAATATATACTATAATGGTATATATATATGATAAATACTACTAAATATAATATATATATATACTTATATAATATATAATATATCTAATATACATAGTATCTGAGAGACAGACGGCGCCACTTGGGATTACAAATCTAAATAAATGTCCTTTGTTTATGCAATTTTATATGGTCTGTATTTCGCTATATTGATTATATAATATATATATAATATATATATATATATACTCATATATATATTATATAATATATTAATTATATATTATTGTTATATAGTGTAATATATATATATATATTATATATATATATATATCTATACTATATATATGAAGGAGAGTTTTAGTTTATTTCTAATTAAATAATATTGAATAATATGGAGAATGTTTTACTAAAACGCCAGACGGATACACAAGCAATCGCATAGATAAGTTATTTCATAATTCCTTTCAACAATAGGTAACCAAGTGGATGAATACTCTTATCGATACAGCGCGTACTCTTCCCCCACCCGACCTATTCTCTCCATTACACACACAGACACACCACCACAAATATATATTATAATATATATATTATATAATATTATATAATAATATATATATTTATATATATATATATATATAGTTATATATATACTAGTATATATATATATATATATTGTTTTTTTCAAATAAAAAAGTAATAAAAATATTCTAAGCAGGAACGAAGCATATAGCTAATATATCCTAATTACATATTTAGATAGTAACAATATAATTAGGAAGAAAACATTTTTAATTTTTAAAAGACAACCTCAAAAAACCTATGAAAACAATCAGAAACGTAATAACTTTTTAATAATTTTTTCTTTGAATTCAGAAAATGTTTCTATTATGAAGATGTTAAAACAAATAATACATTTTTAAAAATTATTTCCAATGTTATATTTCGAGAGGGAGGAATTCTCCAAGAGTTTACTATTTTCAAATTTTTATATATTACACAAATTAACAGCTCACATTATTCATTTATATTTTTCCATAATTTCAAAATGTTTATTTAAACACATTGTTAATATTATTTAGAAGAAATTTTTTTGCCCATATATATATATATTATATATATATATATATATATATATTTATATTATAATATATATATATATATATATATATATATATAATATTAGTATATATTATAATATAATATAAGTATAACTATTATAATTATATATATAATATAATATATATTTATTATATATTATTATATATATATATATAATATATTATATATAGATAATAATATTATATAATATATTATAAATATAATATATATATATATAATATTCACTCCAGTGGATATAAAAGCCAGTGGCTTACCAAATTCCATCGAATTTTTTGAAAAATTGGAAACGAGGGTCATATCGAAGCCTGATATGCTCCGATATGCATCGCTTGGAATTGTGCAAAGCAAAGGAAGTTTGGAAAATAGATAAATGAACTATGTTCCAGACTATATCAGTTCAGTATATGCAAGATTTGAGCATAGCAGTTAAGTCTGGGTTAGAGGTTGGACGAAGAAAGGATTGAGATTGTCTGAAATGATCGGAGGTGTCGCTCAAGAACTTCTCCTCAAATTGTGAGGTACATGACTAGAAAAATTTCTAAAAGAGCAAACGTAAATTGTAATAACAATAGAATAATTAGAGTGATGTAACAGTTCGACGGCTAGAAAGATTGGAAAAAATTTGTGAGTGTAGAAGAGTTAGCAAGTCGACATGTACTAGACTATCCTTTATACAAGGAGAGGCATTATGCTGTGAAGACACATATCCAGATATTGTAGATCTACTTCTGAACAAGCGCCGAAGAACGCCCCTCTACTTGTGCAGCCTGTAGCAACTGAGGGTGGTTGGGAAGGAAGTTCGAAAGTGCTCGAAAACATCCAATTTTCCTAGGAATACATGTTAGAAAGAGCAGTAATGTTGATCCTTTAAGAAAGATATCGAGAAAAAGTGAAAATAACATGAATATTTGGAGAACCGTATGAAGATCGCTTAGAACTTTAATTTCAAAGAAGATAACATATTATGTTGTGGTGGAAGATTAGGATTAAAGTGAGTATATTGAAGAAGCTTGAGATTAATTGAGGGCATTAGAAATAAAATTTCTATGTTTTCATTAAACATATTCATTTAGGATACAAGAAAATACAGACTGGTTATTGTTTGTCTTCGAGGCTACCCTGCCCAGGATCATTAATTTGTTGATGACTGAGTTGGCTCTTTCTCAAATATGGAAGGAGTAATGATTGATTGGTGGATTATCAGTCACAACAGAGTGGAGAGGACGAGCACAGAGGAAAAGATACGGTCTATTTGATGTTATAGAAAATAGAAAAAAACTCGTTGTGATACAGCCAGAATTCTGAGAACACTACTTTGATAGTTTAATAAGAATAAAATACGTTGATATCACAATAGCAGCCATTAGAGCGACTGGAACGGAGGTCAAGAGAAATATGTAGCGCCACAGACAAATATTCATCGAAAGAATGCGGAAAGAAACAGCAGGACCAAAAGTCGGAGAGAAAGAAAGATCACCATTCGAGCGCGTCTTTACAGGTAGCCATACTGGGCAATCAGAGATAAGATTAGAAGATTTACGAGTTTATAAAATTCCTTGTTAAGAAATGTAGTTTGAAAACTTAGAGGAGAAGAACAAGAGGAATTAAAGCGATAGGCAAAATAGTTGAAAATTGTTGATTGGAGTTTCCGCGGCGCTTCTTTCAACACCATGCTGGATGAATGCACTCTTCCAGGCAGGAGGGAAAAGGTTGTTGACATAGTTGATTAGGAAGTGAGGGAAACACTTTTATACATTATTACAGGTGATTGTAAGTTAGAAGCACCAAGTTTTTGAGGATCCACTGGAGGTACAACATTCCAGCACTCTCG